>QLSS01000214.1:89509-103440 GCA_024372645.1 Trichomalopsis sarcophagae | reverse complement strand
TCTCTCTCTCTCTCTCTCTCTCTCTCTCTCTCTCTCTCTCTCTCTCTGCCTCTTCTTCCTCGGCGGGGGTCTGTATTGATAATGTAATATCATTCACGTAAAAATTTCAAGATCTATGTATGCAGGCGGGAGAAATTTCTATAGTGGGGGACGCTATAGTGGGGATAGTTGGGTGCGGCACTAGGGTCTCTATAGATTCACGTAAACGTGTCTCAACCAAGTGTTGAATGTTTGGTCCTGCAGCGGTTTCACTGCCAAGCGCGCTTTCTGCCAGAAACTAGAGAAAGAAAGAGGTAATGAAAGATTGCAAGTAACAGCTGTAACTGATTACCATATCTATTAAAACAGACGACAATCGTATGATAAAACAATAAGGTAATCGTATACATATACAATGAGCGAAATAATATAGAAAATTTTACTATACTGGTCGGTAAACTGATCACAAAACTGCCAAAAGACAAAAGCTTTCCAAACTTTATAGTAAATTTTACTGTTTTAGCTTTTAAAATTTACAAGACAGCATGATAATTTTTTAGTATTTGGCAGGTCTGTGATAGGTTTGCCAAATAGTATGGTAAAATTTTCCATATTATTTCTATGTATACGTATATTGAGAATAAAGTTTTATAATTTTAAAAATCAGTCTTTTTTGAAAAGAAAAAAGAGAGGTTCAAGATTTTCCGCTGATTTTAAATGCGTATGAATCTTCACTTGAGAATCTATATTTACTATAATTTTTTTATGTCTACGACTTTTTCTAATATTCTATAATAATTTTTTATTAGCGACTTTACACATAAAGTATAGAATCATTTTGAACAATGAATACTTTTCGTTTATTTTTACTATTCAATTTCCTGAGGCATTGAGGACGTATCAGAGCCACGCTGATTGTTTTAAATGTTCTACTTAGCTTAACCTCGAATTTATTTTTAGATCTTAAATTATAAATATACTGTTACGTGTGAGGGTCGATAGTTTTGTTCTTCGTGAGGTGTTAAGCTCACGGTTGCTGCGAAATTACCGGGGTAATGAAAGAACACGAGAGATTATCGGTGAATGTGTCTATTTATTAATCGTGATTTACAATGAATTGATTGTATGAAAGAGAGAACGTGTGTTTAAGGTGATCTCGGAGAATGTGCGCTCTAAATGTAGGATCCTATCTGTCGTCTCCCAGTCAAAACTACCTGTCTAATGCTGAATCGTGGGTGGCGGAATCGGGGCGAGCGTCCGCATGCACCCCCTTTTATAGAATCCCCGGGTGGCGTGATTCCTACCCGCTCGGTTATCCGAAATCGTGGAAGGGAGCTTATGCTGAGTTGAAAGAAACGGGCTTCGGGGTGAGTCCGAGCTGCTGCTATGCGCGGATTTGGCGACTTATGCATCGATTGCATTATAATTAGCAACGCTATACACGTGTGAGTATTCACACGTGACAATACATAAAATTCTTTATCATAAATGTCGAATTTTTCTCCTTACTCGCATACATAAGAGAAATATATTTCATGTTTGTTGTGTCAACATGTACATGTGTATATTATTCGTCATTATATACATTGAAACAAACCAGATCCAAGCTCATGAATACGCGAAAATCGCTTAGAGATCAATAAAAGGGCTCATTCGATTTGAGGTCGTTTGCCGTACAAATGTCGTACAAATATAAATACATAATCATACTGAAAAAAATAAAAAATATCAGAATTTAGTACACTTTTTCGATAAATAAGTGTTAATAAAAAGTGTCCTGGTCATGAAATATTTCACATGAATTATATATAGGTATACAATATAGTGGATATATTGTTTTAACAGCTTGAAACGAATCACTATGCAAAATTTCAGCCTTCTAAATATGATAGATTTTATTTGAGAGCAAAATGAAAAATTGAAAAAAGTACGATAATTGAGAATTTTATTTTGCTCTCAATTAAAATCTATCATACTTAGAGGGCTGAAATTTGCATGGTGATCTGTTTCAAGCTGTTAAAACGATATATCTACTTGTCTTTATCTCAAGTGCTATAGTTTGAATTCTCATGTGTACACCCATCTGTAAATTTTGCCCCCGGAGCCATGTGGTTCGGTGTGGATCAGCTAGCAAAGACAGATAAGCAAAACTTGTTACGCTAGCCTGTTTCTACATAATAAAATAAGCATCTACGCCACAAATCAAACATCTTGCACAAATACACTGCATATAATGCACTATAACAATGAATACTGCCTGCGTTGACTCGTACACTTCAATTTCGCACCGTAGCGCGGCGAGAGCGGTCGAGCGCATGCGCGCGCCGCTGTGGGCCTCTGCCATTTTGCGCGGGCTCTGGCTCGCGGGAGCACGTTTCGTTCAGTTTTGACAGCTCCTCTCGAGTAATCAGTCGTCGCTGCGAATTTCTTTTGTTTGCGCCTAGCGAATCATGTATTAACAGCGTGCGAATAGAGTCGTTATTAACGTCCTTTTCAGGACGATCGACTCTCCCTTTTGTATTTCCGTGCGTCGCGTGTGTGAGTGCAATTTTGCGTGCGGTGTGCTGTTTCAGTGTCTTCTTCGAGTGTTGGGACTTCGGCCACGTTTGAATTTCCTCGACGTGCCGATCTCCACCCGGCGATCGCTACCTACGCGGCAGGGCTGAAAAGGTCTGCCCGTGGTCCAGGATTGGTTCCCTCGAGACATCGAGGCGTCCTGCGACCGAGGAAAACTTAACCAAAGTAAAAAGGTTAGGCGCATTTGATGTTTTGCGTATCATCTTGTTTACAGTGAAACAACAGATTAAAAAACAACTGAGATTAATTATAAAAAGTCAAGTTTACAATCATGTTATTTTATTTATAATACGGAAAACAAAAAATCATTATGTTTAATTGAGGTCTGAGTCGAATGATTGGTAATTTGATTACAAATAACTCAAAAGGGATTTACTACGTAACTTGTTATACCCCTCTCATTTTGTAAATAATACGTACTTTACACTTAAAATATTTTCTATTATTGAAATAAGAATTTTATATGTTTATGTACACAAATAAAATATGCAGAAAGGTATACTTACAATAAGACCATTCCGTGAACAAGTATTTACCATGGACAAAATATGAGGGGCATGGCAAGCTACGTAGTAAATATATTTTAAGTTATTTGTGATTGATCAATATATTACTTAAGTTTAATTTACCAACCATTCGACTCAGAGCTCAATTAAACATGATGATTTTTTATTTTCCGTATTATAAATAAAATAATATGATTGTGAACTTAACTTTCTATAATTGATCTCAGTTGTTTTTTAATCTGTAATATCACTGTAAACAAAATTATTGACATGTATGATTACCTCATGAATTTACGCATATTACAAGACGTAATCTGCAGATTTAGTCTGAATGAAATGGATGCTGCAAATAATCATTTGTACAATGTTCATCTGCGCAGATATGATCCGGATTTTTAAAGATATCTGTTTGTGAATAAGAAATTGAAATGACGACTGCTCTAAATATTTATGTATTTCACAAGACCTAATCTGCAGATTTTGTCCAGATGAAAGAAATGGTGCAAATAATCGTCTGTGCAGATATGATCTTTTTATTTAAAAATATCTGTTTGTAATTGTATAATGACGACTGCTCTATTGGATTTCCGCATAACATTTAACGTAATCTGCGGAATTGGCCCGGATGATAGAACTACTGCAAAAAAAAAAAACATTTTTGCAGATACGATCTTGTTTTTTAAAGATATTTGTTTATGAATGTAAAATAAGTGCTAAGAATAATCATTTGTGCAGATATAATCTGTTTATAATTTAAAATATCTGTTCGTAAATAAGAAATTAAGACTGCTCAATGTCCGGATAAAAGGAATGCTGCGTATAATTATCTGTGCAGATATGATTAAGTTTTTTAAAGATATCTGTTTTTGAATGTAAAATGATGACTGCTCTGTGGATTCACACATATCACAAGACGGATTCTGCAGATTTAGTTTGGAGTGTTAACAATTGTTGCTTTCGGTTATTCCTGAAGGTTCGTGAATATTGGTTTGTTTAATTTGGGTTTAATGATTATGTTATTTCCTTTTATGAAATTATATCCTAGGATAATTGAGCTAGATAGGTTGTTTTTGACAAATTGTCGGTGTAATATTACTGCTTTTTGGATGGTCATTACTAGTGGAACCTGTCTGTTTATTTTTGTTTGCTCACCTAATGCTCTTTTGATTGTGGTGCTTGTCGCTAGGAGTATTTGGACGTTTTTTTGTTTTTTGTTTTGGATTTCTTTTAGCAATTTGTTTGATATCGCTGTGAATTAAGCTCTTGTGTCGATCAATGCGTTAATCTTGACACCAAGAATAAATATCCGGTTTACTGGACATGTGATCTTGTCATGCGTGGTGGCATGGTCAGTCTCTTTTCAACTCAGGACTTTAATAACTGTGTTGATTTTTCTCTTTGACGATTTCTTTCAGGTCTCTTTTGTCGATTTTTTTTTGTAAGTATAAATTTTTAGTCGTTATGTTCGTGTTCTTTTTTAAATTTGTGAGTTTCTAAATGATGGGTTTGTTCTTTGTCGTTCTCCTCTTTATTTTGTTTTTGCGTTTGGTTGTTTGTATTTCTGTTCAGTTCGTCGATTCCGAAGCTGGGTATGTCTATTCTGGTGAGAATGACTACAGCCTCATTAATTGTTTGAGGCTCTCTAAGTTCAAATTATTCTTGGGTTGCTCAAAGTGTAGGTTTAGTTCTTCAATGATCCATGTCTCGTATCTGGGTTGGTATAGAGTCCGGGCTAGCGCAGCCCATTTACGTAAATACTCCTTGCGGCTCGATTCCTATCACTTATTATAGCGACCATCTAAGATGTAGTTTATAATTTTTCGTGGTATTCTTGTATTCCAGATTTTGTTTAAAAATTCTTGTTCGATTTTTTTATAATTGTTTGCTTCAACGGTTTGAATCCAGGACAACGCTTCTTCTTACATTCTCTGAAATAAGGATGTCAACTTTTCTCTCTCGCTTAGTCCGTCCCCCGCACAGTAGTCTGAAACGGCTTTTTATGGACAAAAAGCAATAGCGCCTCATAGAATCGGGCTACAAAAAGTAACCGGGGCGCTTTTTGAAGGTCTGATAATGTATTTTTATGGAAAAATAAGCAAAAATTATTCCTTTATGGGAAAGCCTTTAAAAATCCCGCTGAAACCATGGTTTTTGGAAAAAAGTAATTTAAAAATCTCAAAAAATTCAGGTGCATTAGAAACACTTTTAAGAACATATTTACTGAGGGTTGCAGAAGAAAAAACTTTAATTTTAACGGTCGATCTCACAGAGAACTACCCATATATATATATATGTGGGGGTCCCCTCCGGGCACCACCAACGAACCGACGCGCCACCTGGCGGACCACCACGCCGTGACGAGCGCTAGGCGAGCTTGACTTCTTATCAGTCTCGGCCTGGCCGCCGATCTGGACAGACCTATCGGTCTCTTGTAACCTCTAGTTTTATAATATAGTTAGTCTTAATCACACCGAGTCTTATCATTCATTCAACCCGGTCTGTCCCCTTTCCTGCCTTATCTCTAATCAGAGTGCAGAAGTTAGGAGCTTCCATCTAGCTTCTAAATATATATATATATTGTAACGGGGTATGAGTCTCAGCAACGAATTGTTATTTCAACAACGAAATCGCGCTCCCTCGATGCGACGGAGTGCTCCTCTACGCCCGCGATATACCAACGTTGCATGCAGCTATCTCAGCTGCTTTCGAGTCTTGGGTTTATGCGCTGCCTGGCGGGCTTGACTGCTCAGATGCGTTATTTATTTACTTGTAAATAACGCCCGCGGAGGGGGCGGTATTCGGGAAGGAACAAGGATCGGGCTTAACGAGCGAGGTCTATAAATGACGACATAAATCACGTTAAATAATAAGACTACGGTTATATTTCCAAACCGCGAAATAAACGAGATTTTACAATAAAAAATAATGTTACGCGAGTCGACAACAAATTTGCGACTCGCCGCGACGCCAACTTAAACGTACTCGCACGCATGTATTACCGAGAAGGTCGCGCGCGCTGTATCACCCTCGCATGGATGATACCCATACACACATTCACGCTCTCATGCACTGAGCGCACACAAACCTCCACTCCTTCGTCGGTGACGTTCGATGCCCCTAGCAAGCTGCAAGCTGATCTCGCCCTGGACCGCTGGGCTGCCGTGAACACCGCTTCGCTTCGCGTCACTCTTTCTCACACACACACTAGCCGTTGCACTGTTAGCACAGCACAACACCTTTTAACTCGCGTAATCTCGAGAATCTAGCGAAGTCGTGTGCTATCCTATTGAAGGCCGAGAGCTATCTGACGCGTACCTATAGGATTATCCCGCGCGTTCGCTCTCTCTGTCTCTCTCGCCTATTGCTGAATTGCCGCTTGTTTGTTGTCGCGTGCGCGACTATACGTGGTTTCATCGCGGCGCGGCGGTACTCGTACCGTTACGATGTTGCGATGCTCAACTCGTTACAATATATATATATATATATATATATATATATATTTATATTGAGTTGGACTATATATATATATATATATATATATTGAGTTGGACTAATGCAACTTTTTTCAGATGTCAAAAAAACGCAAAAATCCATACTTGTGTTACAAAAAATATGGTGTGCATCAAGGGCTAAGTGGGCTTTTTGGCCTCGTGTCTCGTGTCGTTGAACTACTTGTTTGCGGCTCGTAAACGCCCTCGCCTTCGGCTCGGGCTATATCGCCTTGACTCGTACTGAAACTCCACATTCGGCCTAAAAAAGCCACTTTACGCCCTTGCTCATATAGGAATCATTTTTCCCTTATTTTTCCATAAAAGTACATCATCAAAAAGCTCCTTTAAAAAGCGCCCTGTTTATTTTTTGTAGCCCGATTCTATGAGACGCTATTGCTTTTTGTCCAAAAAAAGCCGTTTCAGACTACTGTGCACCGTTGCGCATTCCTTGAACGTTCGGAATACTTTTAGTGGATCGGTTTTAAGTACATTTTCTTCAAACTTGCGAGAACTGATTTGTGAGGTTTCTCTTATCAATCATAGTATTCTTCGGTTCTCATTTTAACCTCCTCGGTTGTTTCGTTGAAGTTCCTTCCGAATTCGGTCATCTCCTAGTTCATCTCTGACATTTGAGAGATTCCTTTGAGTTCTTCTATATTGGACATTATCATTCTGTATCTGAGCTTTTGTGCGACGTAGTTCATTGTCTCGTCGCTCACGTTCTCAGTCATGTTTTCAATTTCGGTCTCCTACCTCTTGAAGCATTAGGTTGAATTGTCGTCGCATGTTAGCTAATATGAATTCATTTTGTCATGGCATGTTTTTAGAAGGGTTAATGTGAGTTGGTACTTCGGCTTGGATTGGGACTCCTAGCTCGTTTTTGTCTTTGAATTTCAGCGAATTAGTATTTTGATTGTCTATAACTGCGAAGACTCGTCTCCTTCCTTCGCGCCCTCTGCCGCGACGGTTTTCCTGTTGGATGTTTGACTGGTCTTTACCTTTGCCGTCTTGATTTGCCACTATGAGGTCTGCTCTGCAAACAATGAGCAAATTGTAACGTTATAAGACAAAATGCTGTTGAAGCTCTGTTTACAAAATCGATTGCTTTTAAAGTGATTTAAATCATCAATTAATTAACAACCTTGTGCAATAGCATTGACTTAAAAGTAAAGATTTCAGAACCGCCACACAGATTACCAAAGTAAACAGCGCATCTCTATTGAAATCCATAAGGTCAATATAGGCACAACAAGTTTGCAGTTAAAATTATTAAAAAGTTCAAATGAGAAATTATATACACAACACGCAAAATACTTTTTAACTTCAATTTTTGAAATCGAATTTTATCGTTTCAATATCTATGATTTACCAAACCTACCGCTTCCAAAGGTCAGAGCAGGATAATCACTACAACCAATTTTTCACACTATGTGTACAAGTAGTATATGGGCTAATATGGGGAGATTGGGCATGGCCTCGAATGACGTCACCAGTCCTCTGCCCGGTGTCACGTGTTTATGTAAACAGAAGCCCTTATTTATGTAAATAGTAGCTGATAAGGTCAATAAACATAATTTATTACCCCTTAAGTATGTCAACAGTAGCTAATTGTTGTACAAACAATAGATAAGTATGTCAATAAACATGATTTATAACCGCTAATGTCATAAACAAGCCATAAAACTGTTTCATCGCGATGATCAGTGACCTACTTTCATTTCTTTATTTATAATTAATTATGAATAATTTTTAACATAAGCCATACCGGTCACGCATCTACTCTATACGAGCTACCTCTACGCTTTACTAGCCCGGAGCCCTCTCTCTTTTTACGCTATAGTAGCCCTGACCTCTAGCGTGGTGGCTCCCGCCGCTGTACCAGACCCGCTTCTCTCTCTCCCATCTCTACGCCATACAAGCCCATACTCACATGCGTCCTCTAGATCCGCCGCTTACCTGTCGCTCGTATATCTGCTGTTAGCTAACTTCATAGACGATGTTCTGGTCAACGTGACATCATCAACAAAGAAGAACACCGTTGAAATATAAAATATACTAAAAACTACTTTTGAATTCTTGTCGACGATGGCCAGGTGTCAAGATGACCCCCAGGTCGACGCGTCATCGTCTACAAGGAGGAGCATGGTATGTGAATCAAATGCACCGAAAAAAAATTATCACTTCTTATAGACGATGCCCAGATGTCAAGATGACCCCTGGGTCAACGCGACATCGTCTACAAGGTAAAGCACCACTCAAACATAAAATATACTAAAAAATACTCCTGACTTCCTGTAGACAATGTCTTGGTGTCAGAATGACCCCCGGGTCGACGCGACATCACCTAAAGAGAAAAGCGTCAATTAAACATAAAGTATACCAAAAAATACTTTTGAATTCTTGTAGACGATGTCTAGTTATCAGGATGACTTCTTGATCTACGGGATGTTCAAAAAAAAACCGAATGTATATGATATCGTTAAAATAGTCCTTATTATGGTTTTTCTCAGCATCATCTGTACAACATCTAGAAATTTTCATTTAGCATTTTTATACATCTAAACTTGTACTATAAGTGCATAAAAAGAAAAATTATATGTTTCTATTTTAAATAAAAGATGTACGTACTTACGTTCATACGTAAGTATGCTACTTTGCTAATGTTTATTGTACATGTTGGCAAAAACAAATTATTCAATAATTACAATTTCCGAGATGAATCTAGGCGTTTGTATGCAATAATTACAATCGATTTCGAAAAATTAATTTTTATTAAATATTTTCATGAAATATTGAGATTTTTACAGAAAACATCATTTTCCAAAATGAAGAATTTTAATATTATGTATTTGTACGCATGCGCGGATTGCTATTGTAATATATGAATATTATCATACAAATGTGAGAGTCAATGGTTTTGTTCTTCATGAGGTGTTAAATATTAATATTAAATATTGTTATAAACTCGCCTTACTTTGATCAATCTCACTTTATTTTTAATATGTAATTTCGTTTTAAATGACATACATACTATTATATTACATTTGTAACTCATTACACATTATGTTATTAACATGTACAGAAAAATAATTAAACTCGCGCAACCTTTTAATTTTTTGTGTATATCATTACAATATCATTTTCTTTAAATTTTCTTGGAGCTATGAATATTTATACCTGACATCGACCGAGCAACGTTAGGAGTGAGGTGACCCTGCTAGTAGATATTATAGGCAAATATCAAATATTTTATGTAAAAAATTTTTTGCATATTGATGAATACTTTTCAAATAGACTAACGATTGAATTACTTTTATTGCAGAAACCATACTGAAATATCTGAGGCGAAAAAAAAAGAATTTGAAAAAACATTAAATGAAGCAGTCTTGGAAGCAGTTAACGACGATACTTTCCGTAAAATTCAAAGAGTGAGTTATGGACAATTTAAACCTAATCAAGTAAGTTGAGTTGCTCACATAACTTTTTTAGGATTGCTTTAAAATTAAGTACATAAATAAAAGGGTCACAGAATGGAAAAGAATTTAAACAATATAATTTAGTTTGTGCTTTCAAAATTCGATTTTCATGATTTGATAGTTACAATTTCTTCTGATTGCATAAATATAAACGATACCCTAGTCGAAACACTTAGCATTAGTTGAGTAATCGTTGACCAGATTCGTAATTAAACACGACATGCCATAATTACTTTTTTTACTATCGGGTATATATAAATAATTTTTCTCATAAACATGTTTTAATGTAGATGCTTTAACTAATTACCATAAGGTTATGCCATTTATAAAAAATGAGATATTTATTTTGGAAAAAAATAAGTCCATTTGATTAACAGGTTAACCAACTAAAATGGTTAACTTTCTACCAGGATTTATGAACAATCATGTGAAATTCATAGATTGGCTACGTCATTCATAGTCGGTTATCCTAGGACGCACTTCGTTGAGTGTTTCTTTAACTAACAAAATCATTTGTAACCGCGTTATGTGTATAAGCCTTGACGCGCACAAAGCAATCATTTATATCTCTATATTTTACAACAGCGGACATATTGTGTCGTAATTACCTACACGGTCATGTATAAACCAGAATATTTTTGCCCGCAATAATATTTTGTGTAATTCCGTAATCCACTCGTAAATATCCCAGAAAATTTGTCTAGCATTTATAAGTCCTGCTGAATATCAGAATACAGAACAAATTTGTACTAATTTCTTTATGTTGTATCGCGTACAACTTTATTAAATTTCTAACGTCTATTTAATCCTTTAGATTTAACTATTATTTTTTTGATTCATGTATAGCAAGCAATCGTTTCCTTTCACAATTCTTTCGATATATCGCTTACTAAATACCATCTCATGACATTCTAACAACCTAACAAATATTATTTACAGCAATTAATAACTACGTCGTGGCATAGTAAGATTCTACTGGATACAAATTTATTTATTTTATATAATTTCATCAGCGTTGTATTTGAATAATTTTTTCCTTTTGTGCAAACATTTTATATTTCTTCCCAATAACATCTTACTCTGCTTAAATTGTCAAGGAGAGTGAAGGGATATTGTTATGATCGTAGTATCTATTCGGGTTCATTCTATCAAAAAATATAGTGAAATAAAAGCTTCAAGCCACAACCATTCAATATATAATCATAAATATACGAATTTTTATTTACCTGACGCCATCAATCCTTACTCTGTATCACAGTATTATTTTTTAGTTACTTAAATAGCAATTATAAATTTTAGTATCTTTTTTGCTTGATTAAACTCAGCTTTCAGTTATTACAATGAAGAAATGCTCATGGTGAATTTCCTATATGATCAAGAATTTTGCCTTGATCGGTAATTTAAGTTTGAGCCAAAAATAAAACTTTCAACACAGAACAAAAAAAAAACTTATTCAAGTACTACGCTGACAAAATTATTTAAAATTAATATATGTTTATCTTGTAAAATATAACTAGATTATAAAAAAGAAGTTACTGTATACGAATAACATTGGTTGGGTCGTTAGATAGTCATGAGATGATTGTTAGTTAATGATATACCAAAAATATAGTAAAATGAAAATGATTGCTTGCTATACACGAATCAAAAAAATAATAATTAAATCTAATGGACGGAATAGATGTTAGAAATTTAATAAAGTTGTACGCGATATACATAAAGAACTTAGTACAAATTTGGTTTGTATTTTACCTGTGACACGGATGAAATCCGGTATTCAGCACGACTTATAAATGCTAGACAAATTATCTGGAATATTTACCTCAAAATATTATTGCGGATAGAAATATTACGGTTTACATTTCATCGCGTATGTTATTACTGCACAGTATGCCCGCTGTTGTGAAGTATAGATATGAATGATTGCGTTGTACGGATCAAAGGTTATACGCACAAGGCGGTTACAAATGAATCTGTTAGTTAAGGAAACACAGATGCATCGTAGAAAAGGTTCAAACGTTCTAACGATACACATCACGTTTTTTCTGGAATGTAGAATCAAACTAGAGACGATTGTTCGATTCTAGGTGGGAGTTATTACGAGGTGTGAAATGAGATGGTTTCGCGTATCATTGAAACGCGACGTTGCGCAAGCGCAAGGCAAGATTCGGGGCCTCGCGTATAAGTCGCAGTCCGTCGGATGGATAGATAGCTGCCGGCCATAGGTGCGAACGCGCCAGCTCTCATATGTGAGACTAACTAAATCAAGCGACGACCGATAGCGTGCGACAGAGTGAGAGTGTATGTTAAAGCAAAAAGAAGACGTCCCTGCCAATTTCTGCTTCCATAGGGAAGGATGACCTAGCCTGTCGATCAGCGACTAAACAAGAGGACGTTGGCTCCTGCGAGGGAGCCAACGATACCACCGGCGCAGAGTGTATGTGAGTGGGTGGTGCGCGACAGTGAGGGCTGAGCCCTTTTATCTGTATCGTGTCCGCAGTAGCAGTAGCTACAGCTTTGCGACTTGGTGCAGAGACATCAAGTAACGGCCTTCTCGTTGAGATAGATAATAATAAAGTTCTCAGCAAATCAATATATAATGTATACTTTAGTATAGCTTCCTTTCTAATGAAGCTTTGTAATAGTAATTTTTTGAGTTAGTGTAAAAACATGTAGGAAATATATTTTCAGGCATTTTAAGTCGAAAAATAGTGTTTTCAGAAAATGTTCATATCGATGTATGTTTGTGTGTTTGTGTGTGTGTGTGTGTGCGTGTCTGTGTGTGTGAGTGTGTGCGTGTCTGTGTGTGTGTTCAATCGTATCGACTCTAGCTCAGCTTCTACTCAGTGGATTTTAATCCACCAAGTCTCATTTTATTTGTTTTTACCAGTACATATCAAGATAACAGTCCGTTTTTACATTTTCTGGACCCATTTTTTATTTATATCGATTTTTTATTTTTGAGATTTCAGTTTTTTCTACTAAAGTTATTGTAAAAGTTAAAGAAAGTAAATTGCTTAGTATGTACCTACAAAAGAATAAAATTACCTATCTTTTTACTGCGGAAAATTTATATTATCGTTTGTCACTTTTTTATTTAACATCATAAAGCGCAAATTTTTTAAATAGTTTTAACTCGAAAAATAAATTTTGAATCTTTCTAAAAAAAAATCATGATTATTGAAAGTAGTTAGGACTATACTTCACTTTAATTTTGAGTCATTTCATGGAGCAGATCCTGAGAAAAACATCAACAACTAAAAAAAGCCGTTTATCTACGTGACGCGGTAACTGGAGTAAAAAGGCATTAACAAATTTAAAATTTTTGATTTAGTTAGTATTATACAGTATCTCGTTCCTTTTTTAGGGTTGTTTATGATACTATTTAGTTTCAAAGATATTAAGCTTCAATATTTTGTTTCTAACCCTGTATACTTTGCATAATTAAAAGCTGCATCGCTTATATGTCTAGCGTCCTCACAGTGGTGAGTAAAGTAAGTAAATTTAATTGCAACGTGCGTGTACATGGCAATTAGCGTTCAAGGCTACTTCAAATATACTGCCATCTGGCGTCAATATTCGCAAGAGGCGGCAGCAACGCCGGTGGTGCGCTGAGTATACGGCTGCCCTCCGGTACTCAAAGCCATCGAAGGTATGATCTTCGAATATACAGAGGATATACCAAAGGTCTACCAGGGGTATACCGGAAGTAGTAGAGGGTATACCGAGGATACTCAAGGATATACAGAAGATACCTGAGGGTACCTGAGATTATTTTGGGCTATCTTTATGATAGTGTGGCCAACGCAACAAATTCCACCACATAAGTGATAAATACTATATACAAGACGTCTCTCTCTCTCTCTCTCTCTCTCTCTCTCTCTCTCTCTCTCTCTCTCTCT
>QLSS01000214.1:77306-89109 GCA_024372645.1 Trichomalopsis sarcophagae | reverse complement strand
CGGACCATATAACGACTTATACATGGACAAGAATTCAGTAATTAACATTTCTAACGAAATTAGATGGCCTTCTACGTACCTAGGTGATGTTACTGTTGCGATTATTTTTCTTAATAAAATATATAATGACCACGCAAACTGAAGCATCTAATAAAATTCAACAATTCTGCGGCTGACATCTTTAATTTATTACCTTTTTGAAGGCCCTTTTTCTTTATAGACGGAATTTTATTAGATAATTCATCTTTATTGCAAGTGAAGTTATCGATTCTGTCGTTCAAAAATTGCAGAGTAAATAACTTTAGCTTGGACATCAAATCATTACAGATATCGATTGTCTATTACATGAAAATTAACAACTTTGTTAAATACGGATGCTTCTTTTATCCCGGTTTCTGAGGGCTTATTCTTTAGACAATCTTCATTGTAAGATTCATGTGTTCGTAGTAATGTTTCATTTACAATGGCTTCACTAAAATTAAAAGATGTCAAAAGAATACTATTTAATTGGGATACGAGATACGGAGGAAAGCAAGGTGTGATTGTATAAACGCCACCAAACTTGTTTACTCCGGCATGCGATCCAAAGGCATTTCCAGCTTAAAAATCATCTTCATAAATAAACAATGGAATGAATAATTTATTTTTGAAATTCTTGCTAACTTTCTTCCATAGATCAGCTTGTACAAAATTGCTAATAATATTATTTTCTGTTTCCAATTCACTCATATAGTTTTTTACTATGTCTAATACTCCCGGTATTTCAAAAAGTATTTTAAGACTCTACGAAAGCGGTACGTATTGCGCTGTGAAATCTTCTTTTTTAAGTGACAGACTATTTTCGTCTGTACTCCGAGTGTATATAGTTCCTAAACAATATTCTTCTGGCATCTTTAACAAACCTTTTTGCTCATATATTTTAAATTTGAGGTGTTAAACTGTTTGTGTACGTTTAAATATAGTACTTATATTTATTAATAATTGATCATTATCTTTTGAACATTTTTCGAACTCTTGTTTTATGTAGCCTGAGAATGTAATATTAGTAAACTTTATAAGGTTATCTATAAAAGTTTGCACAACATTTCGTGGTATTACGGGGTTATTGTATAAACTTAACGTTAGGTCTAACATTTCGTTTTCTAAATTAATGGACATCGTTATACTTATAGATTATACTTATACTTATAAATAGATAAATACGGGAGTCAGTTCGTACGCAGCTAATTCGCTCATAAATTTGTTAACGTTTTGATACGTCTTATTTTTTCTACTTTGATTTTTATATACAAACTCTTAAAGAAATATCCAGATGTGTTTGCACTCGGGCGGGTATTCGATATTCAGAACCAAAAAGAATTTTAAAACAATAGTCAACAGCGTCCGCAATTTTGTTGCTTTTGATTGTGTATTCGAAATCGTAAATAACTAATTTTACCGTTATATGATTATGCTACGATTCATCTGTCTCTACATTATCGCTTCTGTTCTCATCCCCGTAATCAGTTTGTTCATTGTCATCAATAATGACGATATAAGGACCAATAGCGTTACTTTTTTCCTTTCTTAATTTTTGGAGGTTTGTCAGCTCTTCTTGAGACTAAAAAACAAATAAAAAGGATATGATTTTCAGAAAAATGACTTAAAAATATATTTTTGTATCATACCTTAACATAAAGAACGAAGGACTGCTCTACTTCTTGAACAGTAGTTCCGTACGGAACTTTGTCTTGTTTTCGACGAACGATAGGCCCTAAGATTCTTGTAAGGCATAAAAATGCAACAATATCTGTTTTACCTACAAAAAAAAAACAGTATTAATAAAATATTTAAAACGAAATAGAAAAAATTAGAATTTTAACAAACCAGCGTCTTCTAAAGATTTATGAGAAAGATCAAATTTGTTACGATGCTTTGCAAATGATATGATTTTTGATGCTAACTCTTTCCACTGACCAGGGAAATCAATTGTCGTCGATGAATACAGTTTTGTATAATCATAAGCAAACTGTGTAAAACAAATTATAATTAATGTACTTATCAAAACAATAGATTGTAATAGTCCAAATAATCCTTAGTTAAAACAATAACAAAATTACCAATTCATAACTATACGTGGCTTGCAAACATTTATACGATAAAGTGTAGGATTCTGCATTTTTTAAACAACTTTCCCTTGTATCAAATGAGGTCTGCCACTTTTCTTTTACTTCTTCTTCAGGTACATCATATTTTTTTATAAAAAAAACTTTCTCTTCTAATTCTGATAAAGGAACATCTGAAATACATGAACAATTTTTTTGCCATTTATTATTGATTAATAATACACAATCTTTAAAATAGTTGTAAGTATGCTACAAACTTTCTGCTGAAATATCATTTCTAGAAATAATTTTATGCTTTAATAAAGATTTTCTACAATACATATATTTTTCGTACAAGACGCCGCCAGCGTTAATAAGCTTTGTTGTATTTCGTAGCTTTTGGAAACGGAAAATAAAACATTTGCTTTACTTTTTCAGTACTTAATTCTTTTGCAAGCTCCTGAAAGCGATGTGCTTTAATGCTGTAAATAAAATATAAAAAATGGTTCACTAAGTGCAAGAATCGATTTTCTTTCTATCAAAAATATATAAATAACGATTGCATTATTCAAGATATCATTATGATCGAGCCCCCACAAAAAGTTCATTTATTTTGTTCAATGACGATAGCATGTAGTGATTACGTGTGCGTTGTTGTTGTGTGCTCAAAATTCAAATAAAATAAGCCCGATCTTAAAAATATAAGAGTATAATATTTTGTTAACTATGTATTACCGATAATTTTTAGTAAAATCAAATTCGTAAAAGATAAAAAGATCGCTTATTGACCTCGTATCATGAATTTATCAACACCTGCCTCTGAAAGAAATTACAAAACTCACATTTATACGAAATTTTTTAATAGGTGCGTAAAAGGCCTTTTTTCACATTATCAAATTTTGACTAAATATGACAATTATAGTTTTTACTATATTTCCAATGTAATATAAAAGTGTAAAATACTTTATTTGACTATTTAAAATCTCTGCATATATATTCGAGCACCCAGAATGTTTTTTTATTGACTCTACATTATACTTAAAAATTTTGGTTCTTGTCGGTGATTGGCCAAAATACCAAGTCATCCAATTATAATGATAATTGAGTAAATTTGTTTTTATCTTATGGCATTTCTAAAAAGGTATTATATCAGTACTTTTAGAGTTATAGGTTATAAGTTATTAAAAAAATTACAATCTCAAAACTGTAGTAACACGATACATGACTAAAATTTGTTTCTTAAAGTATTTCACACTTTTACATTGGTAAAATATAAATAAAATCTATCAATTTGTTCAGTCAGATAGTTTGTTTAACAACATCTCAATAGATAACCTTTAATATGTAGATATGTATCTGTGCACATATATAATATGTACATGCAATATATATTTGCCATTGATGTATTCGAAACTCACAGCGTACAAGACCACCCTTAACTTATACGTATCTAAGCATATACAACTACAACCCTAATATCTAAACATATCTCATAATGTATAACTATTTTGTAATCTACAAAAAATTTCAAGCAACATGATATAATCATTCGAATATATTAGTTTGTGAAATATGTACCTGAGTTGCTCTATCGCAAAAGCAATATGAGAGTTTTTGACTGAAAACTTTTATGGATACTTTCTTCGACTACATGAGTTCTACTAAGTTAAAGTAAAAATACGAATAATAGCCCGCAGAGATGTACTTATTAAGAAAATCATGTTAAAGAAAAAAACGTAATGTGTAAATAGTATAAGTTGTTCCTTGCGCGGCGGTCAAGTCGAATCTGTCTAGCAAGTCGATGTGACAAGAGGGATGAGTGCTGCAGGAGGGGATGTAGGCGGTACATCGGAATAGGTAGGAAGGTTCATGGACGAATATTTTATTGCAGGTATGATGGAGGGAGAGCAAGAGGCGCAGTAGTTTTGGTTGTGAGCGTGCGATAGAAAAGGTCCGGGTAGGAGAGGATGCGAGAAAAAGTTTGTCAATGAAGTAATTAGTGCGGAGGGTCAGCGCATTTTCTTAATCCGGTATGGAACATTAAGCGCGTCTGCGCCTGATTCTTAATTGCAGTCGCCTTGTAGTCCGCGTTCGTAAGTCATTATGTCGTTTATAGCAGTGTGGGATTCAAAAAAAAAATACGAAGCGCTGATATCTGCGCAGCAGATGTACAATTTTATAATTATGGTTTTGAGGTTTTCCCGAGGTTCAGTCGCTTAAGTACAAATTTGTAAATTTCATGATGCTTGTAAGACGTGCGAGCATCTGCTATAATGTTAAACCTAAAGGTACATACTTTTTTTTTTAAATAAGAATATTAATGAACTTATATCTATACGTCTGGAGACGGAACAAAGAAATTGCGTAGCTGCTGACAGACGCTGATTATAAATGAACATTACCGAATATAATTTTTCATCCAGTATTTAATTATGAGAAGAAAAATTGATTGAATTAGATCATTATCCAGCGATAGAAAAACAGGGCACTGTTCAACATACAAACATTGCTTATTTAAGATCTTCTGCACATACAGAATTTATTTTGCGCATTTAGGATTTGAGGACTCAACATTTTGACTGTTAATCTTCTCTGATGCGAGGATAGGTTCGATATATGAACTTGGTTATCACTGACTTGTTACACTCAAGTTATTAGATATCTAAATTTGGGGTATTAGCTTAACAAATATTGACTTTTTTAATTTTCATTCCACTATAGTTAAGAGTACTATTTCGCAATCAAAAGTTCGCTTTCTCCAAGTTGCTACTGCAAGGTATTTAGTTTCTGTTGATATGATCTGAGATCAACATTCATCCTTTCATGCCTTTTTTGTGTAAAGATGGGGCTTTCTCCGACATTGAAAGCTTCCTCTATGTCAAGTATAAGATTGGATTAAGGTTAGCCATATCAAGGTTTGACATATTGCGACTGACTTAGTACTTGAATAATATAGGTCATTTGCATTTAAATTTTGAGTCTTCTACTCCGATTTTGTAGACTTTATTTTGCATACACATCCCGCTTCCAGTTTTATTTCTAGCAAGCCAAGCCGAAAAGAATCCAGCCACTCTTCGTGGTCCGCTAATAGCGAAGACGCTGAGGTAGCCGTGGCCGATTCGTTGTCGTGAAATTGACGACTTTTGCGACAATTCAGTTCCCTGCGCCCCTGTCTGATGCTTCGCAGGACACAACCTCAATAATCGCGAGCTAGCAGGGGGTAGAAATGTCACAATGGTCCCAATTTAGTGGTTAATTTAATGAAAAACTAGTTAGAAAAACTGTCAAATAATCCGTCAAAAAGACGTTTGATTGTAAAAGTCTAAAGAAAAAAAAATTCACATCATCCCGATAACTGTATTAAAATAATTGGAAGCTGGGATCAAAAAAAAAAATCCGACTGTAAAATTACCACGCATACGAATATTCGAAAGCAGAGGAATTAGTTAGGAAAAATATTCCCCCCTCGGAATACACGCCAAAATTTCTCTCCAAAAGGCATAAGCCGAGTCGGACTCGTGAATTCCAAGAAACACAAACACACTGCATAGCGTCGCGGAGAGGCTCAAGCCAACCGACGAACGTAAATAAAGCGAGCGTTCGAATTTCGACATAGCATCGTCGAATTCGAAACACTCGGCACACACAAACCGAAATAATATTTCGAAATTCAAATCGAAAATTTTCATCTTTTCACACTGCGAAGTGAAATAAACTTATATGTATGCACGCATGATTATTGTATGAGAGTGAAAAATCGACCAGTGCGGAGGACAATAAATTGTTCGATTTCCAGACACACGCATAAAAATTTATTTTGAGCACGAATGACATTTTCGTTCTCTCACACCTGAGCATAAGCTAGGTAAACAAATTCGAGTTGCCGCTGGACAGACAGAAACTAAGCGACTAGTCTGACTTTATCGCGAAACACATATGAAGTAAACGCGTTTGCGGCATAATTCGATAAAAGAAGATTAATAACACTCGAATCAAAATGTCGGATATCGACAAAATACTCCCACATAAAATCGACGATTTTCTTACGTCAGTCAACGAAGAAGAACTAAAACGGGCGCTGAAAGAATTAAAACTCGATCCACACGGGCCGACAACAGACAGACTCGCGAGACTCCATAGACGATTACAGGGCGAATATCACCTCAAAGATTTCCAAGCATTACTCGGAAAAGAGGAAGGAAAACCTGACCGACATAGAAACAGCGTGGGGTGTTGACGAACAAAACATCACGAAGCGAACAACCAAACACAAATAAGGGAACTGTACCCAAAAGAACTGTGAATAAATTCACCCGAGTAACGTTAGAAACGAGAGAACAAATCGAAACGCCGGTCGAAGATACGAAATTCTGGAGAACCTCAAATCTAGAAGAACAGAAAAAGGCGATAGTACAAGAATTAATTCAAAACCAAACGCGCATACCGATAGGTAATAACACGCCGCATAAACAGTGCGCATAACAGAACCGGGAAATTTAGACGAGTCAATGAATCGAATACACGCGTTAGCAGCACAACAACGGGAATTAATCCGAAAATACGAAGAATTGCGAACTTTAAACGATCATCTAAGCACATGCAACGAGCAATTAGAAGCATCGATTCGCGGGAACAATAATCCACAACCACTCCGAACACCATTCAACGTTAGAGGCGAAAACAAGCCGAGAGACGTAGCCAAATCGGTCGCGTCATGGGATTTTAAATTTAGCGGAGACGGCAAAGAGTTAATCGACGACCTTGAACCATACGCGTATAATTATCTAGATGATATTGTACTCGCAACAGAAACGTTCGAACAGCATCTACGAATGCTACGGAAATCAATAAACCGTATTACTGGCGCTGGATTAACAATAAACCGCGATGAAAGCAAATTCGGTTATAAAGAAGTAAAATTTCTAGGTTTTCTAGTCAATGGAAAAGGGCTTATAATAGGGCTTATAAGCTGCGCAGGTTCCTCTGAATGGCCTCGTGATACAGAAAATTTATTAAAGATTTCGCATCGATAGCAGATCCGCTCACAAAACTGACACGAAATGACGTAAAATTCGCGTGGAAAGAGGAGCACGAAAACACATTTCAAAGAATAAAGAAAGCGCTCACCGAGGCAACCCTTTTGCACAGACCGGATTCTGACGCAGAATTTATTTTGCAATGCGACGCATCGAACACGGGTTTAGGAAGCGTTATTAAACAAATAATTAATAACAAGGAGAAAGTAATAGCATACGCAAGTAGAGCATTACGAAAAAATAAAATGAATTATATCTCGACTAAACGTGAGTGCTTAGCGATTAAATTCGCGATAGAAAAATTCCGATCGTATATAGAAGGAAGCAGTTTTACCGTGATAACCGATCATAGCGCACTACAGTGGCTTTAAAAAAAAAAAGACCCCGTAGGAAGATTAGGCCAATGGGCACAAGAACTCATGAGTTATGATTTCAAGATCATACGCCGAAAAGGCAAATATAACGTAGTGCCATATGCACTATTCCTTGAAAACGAAGAGACGGTAGAAATTAACGCAATCGCGATCAACGAGACAACAACCGATCAATGGTACAAAAAACGATTTTCTCAAATACTAAAATTCCCGCGCAGATATAGAGATTGGAAAATAGTCGACAGAAAAATTTATAGATACAAACCGAACAAAGATATTGACAACATATTAACAGATCTAGACGCGAAGAAACTCGTTGTTTCGAAAGACAACGCGAGCAAATCCTCAAGGAGTCACACTCCGAACCGTCAGCCGGCCATTCAGGCAAAGATAAAACATATTCGTGAATAGCGCAATTTTATTATTGGCCCGGCGCATACAAGGATACGGTCCGTTTCGTTAAAAATTGCACGGTTTGTCAACAGACAAAAACTATACAGCAACCACAGGTAGGACTGATGGGCTCACGCGACGTCGACCGACCGTGGAAAATTATTGCAGCCGATTTAATGGGAGATTTCTCTAAAAGCAATGCAGGTTTCGAATACCTCATAGTATTCGAAGACTTATTTTCTAGATTCATAATATGTGTTCCAAACCGAAAGAAAACAGCAGCAAGCGTCAAAAACGCGTTAGGAAATATCATATGCTCACAATTCGGAACACCAGAAATATTTGTATTCGATAACAGCCGCGAATTTATTAATGAAACAATGAGAAACTTTTTAGAAGAAAATTCAATATTTCACGAGAAAATACCGGCATATCACCCGCAAAGCAATCCGGTAGAACGAGTAAACCGCGATTTGAAAAAACGTACATAACGAATAATCATAAAGAATGGGATCTATTCATCCCGTAATTTCAATTCGCTTATAACACTAACGCACATAGTACAACGGGAATGACACCCGCATTTTTAGTATTTGGCCGAGAATTACAACCACCAAAATTATGGCGACGGCTAGCAGAAGCGCAATCCGAACCGAATCCCGAAAAATCGAGCCCGATAATTCGCGACAACATCGAAATCAACGACAATTATACAGACGATTCCGACAGCTCGAGTTCACGTTCCGACGGATCCGCGCGCAAGCACAATACGAGAAATCGCGCTAAGAAAAAATTAGAAAAAGCAGAAATTAAACAGACAAATGTGACAGAAAATAATCCGAACAAAGATACGACGTCTAAAAACAGTAAGTCATCCAGCGGTGGACCCGATAGAACCACGATAAAATTCGAAAATATGAAAGAGAAACTAAGCGAATGGTTTCAGAGAATGGAAAACCTAAAACACGTACACGATAACGCGCAAATACAAATCCAAAAAGAAAAAAGTAGACAATAAAGCCACTATAACAAAATTAAGCGCGAAGATATTTTCGAAATCGGTCAGCTAGTCTGGAAAAAGAATAAAATCCTGTCATCTGCATAAAATGATATCAGCGCGAAATTAGCAAAGCCGTACGTCGGCCCATATGTAATTAGCAATAGAATAGGAGAAAACGTTTACGTTCTTCAAGATACCGACGGAAGCATACTAAATAGCTCATGCTACGCAAAAGAGTTCAAAGAGTACTTAAGCGAAGAAAAGCCAGAAGAAGAAAATTCAATAAAAAAAAAACCAAGCGCAGATCCGGCAGATCATGTAGACGTGCAGCTAACCGCCTGCCCCCACCACCCGGCACAGTCCGGCAACACGGGCGAACACCAGCCATGCTAGGCGACAGTCCTGCAGCGCACAAAGGAAGAAAGCAAGATGACAGAGAAATTTTCCCCTCCTCCCTCCACTTAGCCGGCTCATAACAGCCAAACGTGTCAACACCAGTCAAGCGCCCGCACAGTTCGACAGTCGAAACAAGAGAGAATACACGCAATAATAATGAGCAACTGCAGTTCGAGCGAATCATCAAGCGACGGCGAAATCGACCCGAGAGTTTTAAAGAAGCTGCTGCACAAGCTGAACGACAAGACCAGCAAGGATAGTCCGTCAGAAAAACTCGTAAGGACAGCAGTGCAAGCGGCATAAGCGCAAGTGACAAAGTGTCGACAAAGCCCTCATCGAGTGCGAACGAAAAAGTGCACGACGAAAAATCGTACCGCGGCAGAGTGTACCGCGAGTAATGCGCCAACCAACAACAGTTTCTCGCAGAGGAAGAGCGCAGACGCAGCTCAGAAAATAAAAACCGGCTAAGTGAAGCCAAGAGATAGGCAAGCCAAAAAGAAGCCGAAATTCAACTAGAACAAAGGCGAGAACGATACATGCCTGCACACTCAGAAGCCGTAGCCCAACAATAACTTGCAGAATACAGGCTCAAATTCGAATAAGAGGTGTACAAACAAAAGTACAGAGAGCAGCTAATCCGACAGGAAAAGGCACAAGAAGAAGTCGAAAGATAAGCCGCAATACCAGAGGCCCTTGAATCCTTCAAATCCGCAGTACAACGACAAGTTCAAAAAGAACGAAGGATAGAAAGAGAACGCGAAAAAGCGGCGGAAAGACAGCTGATCGAAGAATAAATACAAACTTAATAAATGCGAGTTCGAAGAGAAAATGTGGCGTAAGGAGATCAAACCACTCCGAAGACCAAATAACTACTCACTCCAGAAAAGCACATAAGCCAGGCAAACCACACAAACTCAAGATAAAGACTTCAAGTGGGAACGCACCGAGCAACTCGCCAACCCGAACCCTCCGACTACCCAGAGCACCGAATCAGCTATAGCAGACAGCGTAGCCAGCAGCAGCGGCACAAAGCCAACAGGAGCGCACCCGAAAACAATAATCCAACGGTTGAACCATTCCCCCGACCCGATGGCGCACTACTTTAGCAGTAAGAAAGATCGTGTAAATACCACGTACGCTGATAAAATGCTCAAGAGCGGCGAATGGCTACCGAGATCGTACGCACAGTTCCTCCGCCACAACGAGCTGAGAGGCCACGACACTTCAAAAAGGAGAGAAGCAAAAAGAGAGAAGACCAGATTAGTGTAGAGTTAGTTAAGTGTTCATACCTCCCGATAAGAGGGAAAGTACCAAAGAGTGCGCTGAATGAATATGGATGGATGAGTATGGATGAATGAATGCGAAAATATTGTTAAATGCGACACAAAAATGTTCAGACCAAAATACTGCACGCGGTTAACAAAACCGACCGATTTTATTTTTTTCTCTTCCATTGTACTACGCATCGACGCGTAATTATTATTTTCTTTTCGTTTATTTTGACAAAAATTGTAAGGTTGTAACAGACAAATCAAGAATTAATAAATAAAAACACATCCACACTCACACACATCTTCGTCAGTAAACACACAAACTCCCCTTTCGGATCAAATAGTAAAGATACCTAATGCAACGTCAAAAGAGAGAGAGAGAGTAACAGGTAACCTAGAGTACCGAACAAAACAATTAATGCATTTTATTTGATTTTATTTTATCTCATTCTATTTTCCTCTAGCACCGGAAGAAGTACAAATCATTTAAGTACTCTAGGCTACACACGCGGAAATGCTTCGCGTTCTCAACCACATTGATGATAATTTAAGCAGGGGGGGGGAGGCGTTGTAACAGTGCACACGCCACGAAAAGCGTGCGCACAGCACACACAAGCGTGTAAGCGGCATTTACACGCTCACACACATACACACTACACGCCACGCGCCTACAAGACGCATGCCGAGGCGACAGGAGTCGCCCGCGAAGTACAAACAAGGTAGGTGCGAGAGAGAAAGAAAGAGAGAGAGAGTATAGCGCGACACAAAAGCCAGCGCTATACCGAAAACGGCGTTAAATCGCCGAGAGAGAAAATCGCCAACACTCCGAAGGGCCGAGAGTGGGGAGCCGAAATACCAGGCAGCAAGCACGAGCCTGGTCACTCTATCGATAGCTGCGATAGCAACTAGAGGCATCCGACGCTCTCGACGAGGTGAGCAGCATACGGAACGGGGCTTCTCTTCAGCAGCTCCGATCGGCCAGGGCGAGCATCAGCCCGACCGGAGAACGAGGCGCAACCAAAGGCCGATCTTCCTGGGCACGAGGGCGAGAGAAAGCAGGGAGCAGCGCGCTTGATAGTCAACGCCAGGGTCAAAGCAGCGTTCGGCCAACTACAGCATCGCAACGAAGATTATCGGGGTATCGACCACCTGTAAGTGTCGGCGCGCAGCGCTTCTGTTACTCTCTCTCTCTCTCTCTCTCTCTCTCTCTCTCTCTCTCTCTCTCTCTCTCTATCTCTCTCTCTCTCTC
>QLSS01000214.1:62984-75484 GCA_024372645.1 Trichomalopsis sarcophagae | reverse complement strand
GTCATGTACATTGATAACTTTTTTTTTGTTTTTCGAAGATAATATTAACAAGAAGGATAATAGTAAAAATAATTTAAATAAACAGACATGATTAATCGCTCATTATAATAAATGAGAAAACGAGTTATTAAGCCAAATATTTAATTGTTTTTCTGTCCAAAAATAAGTTTATTCTATGTCGAAAATGCTCAGAAGCTTGTAACGGGGTATGAATCCGAGCAATAAATTGTTATTTCAACAACGGAATCGCGCACCCTCGATGCGGCGGAGTGCTCCTCTACGCCCGCGATATACCAACGTTATCTCAGCTGCTTTTAAGTCTTGGGTTTATACGCTGCCTGGTGTGTGCTCGACTGCTCAGATGCGTTATCTATTTACTTGTAAATAACGCCCGCGGAGGCGGCGGTATTCGCAAGAAGGAACAAGGAAAGGGCTTAACGAGCGAGGTCTATAAATGACGACAAAAATCACGTAATATAATAAGTCTACGGTTATATTTTCAAACCGCGAAATAAACGTGATTTTACAATAAAGAAGTAATGCTATGCGAGTCGCCAACAAATTTGCGACTCGCCGCGACGCCAACATAAACGTACTCGCACGCGTCTATTACCGTGAAGGTCGCGCGCGCCGTATCACCCTCGAATGGATGATACCCATTCATACATACACGCTCTCATGCACTTCGCGCACACAAACCTCCACTCCTTCGGCGGTGACATTCGTAGACTCGAACAAGCTGCAAGCCGTTCTCACCCTGGACCGCTGGCCTATCGTGGACACCGCGTCGCTTCGCGTCACTCTCTCACTCACTCCAGTCGTTGCACTGTCAACACAGCACAACACTCTCGAACTCGCGTAACCTCGAGAACCTCTAGCAAAGTCGCGTGCTTTCCTATCGAAGGCCGAGAGCTATCTGAGCGCGTTCCTGCAGGATTAGCCCGCGCGCTCGCTCTCTCTGTCTCTCTCGCCTATTGCCGAATTCCCACGTGTTTGTCGTCGCGTGCGCGACTATACGCGGTTTCATCGCGGCGCGGCGGTACTCTTACCGTTACGTTTGTTGCGATGCTCAACTCGTTACAAGCTTCGTTAAAAAACCTAAGTGTCAAACTTTGTTCACGTTAGATTAATCAAAACATTTACCATTCATTTTTTGTCTTTAGTAGAAACCTAATGCGCAAGAGAGTTTTGCAAGTCACCGTATTATTTAATGTTTTTTTTTTGCAATATTCCATTAAATAATTTATGAAAATTGCTCAAAATTCAGGTTCGTTCCTTTCTTTATACTGAAATATGAGTGCGAAATTTAAGAAAATAATACAGTTAAATTTAAAAGTTCAAAAAGTCAAAATATTTTGTAGAACTCCACCTTGAAAGAGTATTTGTGGTATTTACATTTAAAAGTGCCTTGATCATTTTTTTTTTTTTTGATAGAGCTTATAGTTTGCGAGAAAAATGACTTTTTCAGATACTTATTTTTTCACAATATCCTACTTAATAACATTTGGAGGTTAGACTGGTAATTTTCTATAGTTTTAACTTCAAGATTTATTACAGTGACAAAAAAAGATAAGTTTACAGTTTTATTATAAGCAAGGATAGGATAACCTTTTTATTACATCTTTATCAAAGTTCATGAAATTCTTATTTTTGTTTGCAGGTTAGAAAAGCCGTATAGTTCCCAAAGATATAAGTGATTATTCCACATAATTGCTAAACATCAAGGTCTATGTGTGCGAAACATTATAAACTTGGTCCTAAAGAATTTAGTAAGCACTAATTTAAGTTGTACTTTCAACAATAATCATAAACTTTAATGTTGATTTTCTCAAAGTGTGGTTTTTGCTCATTTCTATCTGTAGGATTCCAAGTGAGCGGGTGGTTCTTTTGAGCTTAAATTTAAGGAGGATACTTTGTACACCTGTATTTTTAGTATGAATGCAGGGATTTAATTTCAAATGTTTGGAAAATGTTTTATACTCAAGAAGGTGGCATAATAAGCAAAAAAAATTTAGTATTTTCATCGCCACACAATTTTTAAGCATTTAAATAAAAATTCCTGCATTTATACTAAAACTACAGTTATACGTAGTTTTATACTTAAACTACAGTTGTATTCTTTTTGAATTCGAGCTCAAAAGAACAATATGTTTACTTGTAATCCGACGAACAGTGAAAAAATTCTCAAAACATTGCACTGAATGCCACAATGGGCCAGCAAGGATAATTAAGGTTTTAGCAAAGTAAAATGAAATGTTTTTATATTAAATATTACTAAAAAAAATTCAAATAATTAACTTTGATTTTGTCATGTTTACTCATAATTCTTTTCTTTAGGATTTAAGGCGTTGTGTCCCCTTAAGATATTCTAGACACACATCAATGCATTTCACAATATACTTATATAATCACAGAAAATTAGATTTGTTTGCTCACTATCCTGAATGCCTTAAGTAGGCTAGTACCCACAATTTTGATAGCCCTGTCTTTCTAATTGTGAGTGAATTTTGCTGTTCAACCTGTACTGTGGTCGCAAAGATACTTGAAAAAGTCGTTAAAATACTTCGTGAATTGCAAACACTGGTCCTGGGTGAAAGTAATTCCTTTCGAGTCATCGCCTAATAGTCCCACAGCTTGTTTGTAGTACTCGTCTTGCAAGTTGGTGTATTCCAGGCAGACAATCCTTGTTCAAAGTATACAGAGTGCTCAGGAATTGAACTGGACAAAGTTTGTTTTCCTCCTGGTATGCCATTGTGCGACTCTCTCAGGATGACCATTTTCGAAAGACTAACTCTGATTCTTAGCTTGAAGTCTGAAATTAGAAAAGTATAATGGGGATTGTGGGGGTGGTGGTGGTAGTGGGAACAGCCCCGTGCAAGAGAGATACAGTATTATAATCTCCTCGGGCTACAATAACGACGTTCAGAACTACAGCTTTGTGAGCATCTAATAATGCAAACCTGGGAATACACCGAAGTATGCAAGCGAATTTTTGATAGGTTCTTTAGTATCTAAAGACTGTCCATTGCGAAGATTGGTTAGTGTTTCGAATTTTGACTTTTTTGGAAGCACGCACAGACAGCCACGATATTAACCTGTAAGCGTTATTCAAACCCTACTAAAAATTTTACTTAAGATTGTATGTAAGATCTTACATAAAATCATATGTATATCAGATTTTGTCATTTTTTCAAAGAACGGTATATGACAAATATTTGACAATAATTTTATCAGGATCTGGTGCTTTTATCTGTAGATGATGTAGTCCTAGAAGTTGAAGATGAAGTTGTCCTAGAAGTCGTCCTGGCACTTGAACATTGTCTACGATATATGACAGATGTTTGATAGTAATTTTACTCGTTATCTGGTGCTCTTATACGTAGATAATTTCCTATCGTCCTAGTAGTCGTCCTGGCACCCGTTTAAAAACAAAAAACTGCATCTTTCTTTATCCAAATCTAGTCTTAAATCTCTCAACGAAAAAAAAACAACCCAACAACAAAAAGCTGAAAGCTCCAACTCCAAAAAAGTCAGAACTGAAAAAGATGAAAAAGTCAACTAATCTAGTGAACTGAACACTCTAATGCAAGAAATTAAACTAATAATTAAAGATCCTGTCTCAAACTTTCCACTGAATTATCACAATTTCATCAATTTTCTCAAAAAAGTCTTTTCCAATCATTCAGCCGTACTCGATATAGGAAACACATTCTCAGTCAACGTTGCTGATCTAATCAACATGATGAGGACACTATACCCAATCCTTATCAGAACCACTGATAACAAACAGCTTAAAAAGTACCCAAAAACCACAAACTGAAGAACAAAAAACAATATTACATCTCAATGACTCAATTTTTTAATATCGACCTTAAAATAGTGTTTTGAAACAGTAGAAGCATAATTTAAAGGAAAGAAGAACTTCATTCGATCCTTGAAGATTTAGATATTTTTATATGCGTTGAATCTTATTTTTTTTTTGGCTTTAAAACATTTCGAAAAGATTGCAACTATTCCTGTGGAGGAGATATCCTGATGCTGATTCAAAACAACTTAGCCTTACTTGAAATTGACAATCTTACCTGCTCCGAACAATCTGTTGAACTAGGAGGTATTACAATAACAAATATTAAGCCGTGTATTAAACTTTTAGTTTTTTATTTAAAATAGTAAATTTACAATTTTTATGGGAGATTTTAACTCCCACAATACAATTTGGAATTGCGAAAAAACCGATACCAACGGACACAGACTCCACAAAAGTATCAGTAATTCCAACATGTTTTTGCATAATTTTAACACAATCACCCATGTCACCCTTGATAGTTACTCCTACTCTAACTTAGACTTAATATTCTCCTCTTCCAATCTTTCAAACAGAATACGTACGAAAGTAGCTGACGATACCCTCGGCTCTGATCACTACCCGGGATTAATTGATGTTTTCATAGAAAAAAATATTTAATACAAAAAGTCATTCAACCTTAAATCCATTAGAACAAATTAGGGAAAAGTCTACGAAAATCTAGAAAACAATTATTTTTAATTCTTTTCATCGGAGTTTGAAACAGCTTGCAATAGAGAAAAATACTCAAAATTCACGAATACTGTATCAAGAGCAGTTTAACATAACATTCCGGAAAAAAGAAAAGCAAATACAAAGATGCACATGAATCCAGCTCGCTGGTGGGACGCAAAATATGACAAAATAAAGAGGCTCCTTAAAGCTGTGCTAAAAAATGGAAGTTTACCAAAAATAAGGATGACTATATTGAATATAAAGAGTATTGTGCAAGCGATAAAAAAACTTACAAAACAAAAAAAAAAAGGAAAATTTTGTAAATTTTTTACAGACTATCGATTTTAGAACATATCCTAATTATGTTTGGCAAACCTCAAAAACTCTAAAAAACGCATGAGTTAAAATTAAGCCCCGTCACTATTTCCAGAAACACCAGGAACGCGAGAAAATTGATTCGGCTCTAAATAAAATTAGCCCCCCCCCCCTGGTGCTCTACGATCCCAGATTATCTTCCAGCTTGCGAACAAAATGAATTTTCAGATTTCCTTTGTAATGTCCCACGTTTATACTCTTAAATTATATACATTACACAACTGAGCGCCGAAAATCGGAGCGAGTGCTCTGACCTCTATCAGCACTCCTCGTGCGCGTGAAAGACGACTACAAGGCGTACGCGTCGATCCTTTTTGGCGAATGCTGATTGGACTACCACGACCTTTTTTATCTAAATTTCGTAACTGCGTGAATTGGTACCGAGACTTTAAAAACCCCGGAGCCGATCCACCCAGTGCCTTTTTGCGTAGTGACTTACTCTCTGTCGGCTACAACTGATTCTAAGGTGAAACGGCGGTGTTTGCTAGTGTTAGTGCAGGTAAGAGTACTTTACTTGTGGACTAACCATCAGCATCCACACACGAAACGAGTTAAGCAGATATAACGTAGAGTCCGCAGGACACCGAAGTGTCACAAGCGACTTGCCTGCAACGACCGTAAGTACAGTAGAGACTCACCAGTCCGCCAAACGCATTCTAGGACAAAATACCGTCCTCACGCAAAATAGGCGTCCGCGCAGACTAGCAGCACGGGACATCATCAATTCCACAGTCCGCGTGTAACTTTAGTAACAGAACAGGCTGTCGAGCCGGATGCTAGTTTTCACAAATAAATAATTATTTGTAAGACTCGCGCAGCCCGTCCTACTATCTAGTACGGTCTTTAAACTTATTCAATCTCGTCGAAATCAATTATTCTCTTGAATCGAAGAATAACCATTCATCTTGCGGCTTGGACGGGATTGATTATGAAGTGTTGCAAAAGCTTCCACTTTAATATAAACTTATAATGATAGATATTTTTAATAAAATGTATGAAACCAGCTCATACCCGAACGATTCGCAAAAATCATACGTCCATTTTATTAGAAAATTCGACGGGGAAAATGTGAGACCAATGAGCTTAACGTCATGCTCTTGCAAACTTTTTGAATCCATGCTAAAAACTAAACTCCAATGGTGGATAGAGTCTAATAACATCCTGCATAATAGTCAAACTGGGTTTCGTAAAGGGTTTCGTAATTTCACAATAGACAATCTTACCAATATGACCTTGAATGAATAGGAAGCCTTTTGTAACAAAATGGATCTTTTAGCTGAATTTCTAGATGTAAACGGTGCATTTGAGAACGTAAATATTGACATTCTCTTACAACAATTGGCTACGATTGGGTGGGGTCTTAGATTGGTAAAATTAATTCAATTCCTGACCACCGAGCGTTTTATACACACAAAAATAAATGGTGACCAGTTTAAAACCGCTTACAAAGGTGTTGGAGTGCTTAGTCATCTCTTATGCAACATGTACGTCGCAAAAATAGATGAAAATTTACCGAAAAGCATCACTGCGTCTCAATTTGCGAATGATATTGCGCTTTACTGTAAGAGAGGATCTTTAGATATATGTAAAAAACTTTTAAAAAAGACGATTTTAACCGTCAATTGTAATTAAAATAATCAAGGGTTAAAACTTTTCACACATAAAACTGTTTTTATACTTTTCAATAGGCGAAACAGTAAACCAGGAGAGACAAAAATTTCTGTCAACAACAAGCCCATTAAATCTAGGGAATCCACCCGTTTCCTAGGTATGATCTTTGATTACAGGCTATATTTCAAACAGCAAATTGAACAAATAAACAAAAGAGGCTTCAGAGCTTTAAACATAATCAAATTTTTACAAAGCATGTAACGCCCCGTACAAGCTCCGCTTTAAAAAAATTATACAGGATATAAAACTAAGATTTTTTTTTTTAATACATTTTTAGATTATACGCGAGTATCGCGCTTCCCCACTGTCGGCTAGACCCCTGCTACAGCTGACAGCGCAACTACAGCATCGCCACGAGTCAGCAAGTGGCGCAAGTGTAGGAGCAGCGGCGCAAGATATGTGTATATATGTATATAGCGTGCGGCGAGCGCAGCGGCGCAAGAGTAGGAGTAGCGGAGCGGCAGCGCAGCGCGCGCGTATTATAATGTATTAGTATGAATGGTTTTTGTATATAGGTGTGAATTTCTGTGTGAATGTATGAATGTGAAAGTAATTTAGGCGGCACGATCCCCGCTCGCTCCGAGGCCTATGTAAGGACCCGCATGACCCCGGACCAGCTCACTAGCCGAAGCGCAACTTAAGCGCCAGCGCGACTAAAGCGCCTAGTCCTAGTCCTGCTCTTGAGCAATTTATGCCTTGAGCCGGTAAACAACTTAGAATATTTTCAAATATTTCTATACTTATAAAATTTCAAGATAGGTAACGATATCGCATCATAACGCGTATCCGTCCTATACTTGTAAAATTTTCAATTCATGTCACACCTAACTTAGAACAATTTCATCACCGAATATATATTTATAAAATTTTCGAACACGAGCTATCAGATAACGCAAGCTTAAGAGTATCGGTATATCTGTCTATTTTTGTCAGAATCAAAGCGAATTTACTTAATTTATGTGATATTATAGAATATATGCAATATTTATGCAATATTCTATAACATATTTATTTGAATATGTAAGCTTGTAGGTTACCAAGCTTGGCTTTGTCACTTGTTGACATGTGAGTGAGAACCAGTATGTAATAAGACTCCGAGCCATTAGGATCGTTATAAGTGAGGTTATTGAAACTGATGTACTAAAAGGTTTGCTATCGGCAATTGTATAGATTCAGGTTAGTCTTAAGTTTATACGTTTACTGTAATATTTTTAGCCTTTACTAATTTGTACATATTGTTAATATTACAGTTGTTTATACTACATCATACAAGTGTTGATACTTCCGGGGCATCATTTCGTTCCGAAGTCATGTCTAAGTCACCGTGCAATCGCGGTGCATGGGACTCCGATTGGCGCACTGGGTCGCACCAGTGCGGCGACATGGCTCAGCTAGTAGTGCGCGCTAGTGGGAGCCACCGCTGCTCCGCGTGGTTAGCAGGTAAGGTTATACTCCTCGGCGCCACAACAACAAGTGTTTTGTTATTCCCCGCTGCTTGCAATTTGCAGCAGGGAACAGTGTCATTCGCGTGTGTTTATCGTGCCTCGTGTACTCGTGCAGCCAAACAGGCTGCACGTCGCAATATATATATGCATCTACACACGCACACCGAAGTGGACGACTCGAAAAACTCCATTCTCGATCTACTTCATAGTCGATAAAAATGGTTTTCCTTATACACTCATTATAAAAAGCACGGTAAACAACGAGGGGCGAATGTGCTTTTCCAGACTCGGATGATGTTTGAGCATGAGTGGTAGTCGAGAGCGCCATAGGCATGTATAACATCATCCTCGCTTAGAAAAGTCCATTTTCGCCCCTTGTTATACAATGTACTGTTACTGACTTCAAAGAATCAGCCAAAAAAGATGCAAATTTAGGTACTCTCGAATTTATTAAAAACCAAACATTAAGGAAAGGCAAAGATTATTTCAAAATATATTACAAGGACAGCTCCAAACCTTGGTTCGCTAAAACTCATCTATCTCGCAAAATTATATCCACCATTAACATTTGCAAAGCTGGCTACTATAATATTGCCTCCCTACTTATGCGTATAGGATTAAAAAAAACCTCTCTATGAGAATGCGGCGACGAATATCATTGACCATAATCTGTGGCAATGTTCTATGTTCAACGAACAGCGTCTAACGTTTATAAAAGAATTATACAAACAGAAAATGTACCTTCCTTTCTCATGCTCCACATTGTTATCGTTCCCTCATGTTCAAATCTGCCACGCTGTACACACATTCTTGAAAAATTGTAAATTACAAATTTAAAAAAATGTATACTTTGTAAAACCAAACATTTGTGTAAGTGACATTGTTATGCAAAATAACTCTCCCATGGAAGTTTAAATTAACCAAATAAATGAAAAAAAAGACATGAAATGTACTAGGTTAGAAGTGTCAAATTCGCATGCATATTTGTTTTCTATACAACTTCTAGTTGAAGGTCCATTTCAGGCCCATTCTGAAACTTTACAACTACTTTTTAACTATGAGAAGGTATCTTTTTACTGTATTGATGTTGTCGAAGTCCGGATCGAACATTCAGATTTTTATATTTTAACGTTTAAAATGCAAATAAGGTAGCCTTAACACACACACACACACACACACACACACACATATATATATATAGAGGGTGTCCCATTTTAACTTAGATAGCTGAATAACATGATAAATTGCAATCAAATAAAAACTGTTTCAGACAAAAGTTGTTGGGCATTGAGGGGCTGACCCTTCTGTGACCTTGAATATTTCCTTAAACTTCATTTTCAAGGTCATTTGAAGGTCAACTTTTGTTTTTTGAATATAACCCCCTATGAGACTCCAGATGAGCTTTTGCGTTAGGGGTCAAAGTACTCAACTCTACAAGTCATTTCAAGGTCAAATTTCTGTTTGGAGCATTAAGCTGGTAAATCCGGGTTTTTCAAAAACTGTCCTCAGACAATAGTTATTGGGTATCAAAGTGTTGAGCCTCCTATGACCTTGAACAGGTTCTGTGTTTTCAACTTCGGATTCTGAAAGAACGCGAAGTTTCACGCCCAGATAAGCTTTCGCTATAGGAGACGATGTGAACTTTTTCTGAGATTGACCATGACCCCGAATGTTAAAATTCCACAGATCGACTTTAAATCAAGCAGCAGTCTTGTGTTTATGTAAAAAATCATAGTAGATTGTTTCATATTGAAATTACAAAATGACACCGAAGTAGTATTTTTTATTTCTTTATCGACTTTTGAATACGTGAACTTATTATTCAAACTCTGACCCTACAGTATTTTTTTTTTTATTCGTCTAGGGTCGCTTTACATACTTAACGTGCTTACACCTTTTGTTGTTGTATCTTTCCAATATTGTATCCATTTAGTGTAGTATCCTATATCCTAATTCACTAGATTTTATGTATTTTTTTGCACATTTGTAATTGAACATTAATTAATCTGATAAAATTCTTGTCATTGCAATGGCAAATAATACGCCTAATGAAGTAGTCGATATTCTTATAACTTTCGGTGAATGTGGTAGGAATTACAGACTTACTGCCCAAACTTATGCGGAGCGGTTTTCAAATCGCTGCCATCCTACTGCTCAACAAGTGATAAACATCGAAAGAAGATCTCGCAATAATCCACTGCATCGCCAAAGACAGAGAAATAAGCTTCAGAATAATAACGACCCTAGGTTGCTTGTAGTTATGGCTATGGTTCACCAAAATCCCCGTATTAGTACCTGAGTAATTAGTAAATGAGGCTGATTACGAACTCAGAGTACATTTTTGTAGATGGGCTCTTAAGATGTTGGATCAAAATCCAGATTTTTTTTGCAATGTTTGTTTCAGTGATGAAGCGACGTTTATAAGCAATGGTAGTCTCAATAGGCATAATTGCCATTATTGGTCACCAGAAAATCCACATTGGTATCGTGAGGTGCTTAATCAACATCGTTGGAGTTTACATGTATGGGTCGGTATTTGCAATGGCCAAGTAATTGGACCACATTTTTTTTAACGTACCATTAATGGTCAAATATATTTAGAATTTTTGGAAAATGATTTGCCAGGATACCTAGAGAATACTCCTCTTGCAATAAGACTAAACTTATGGTATCAACAAGATGGTGCTCCGGCTCATTATGCTCGTAGTGTACGGACATTTTTGAATCAACAATTTCCAAATCAATGGATAGGACGAGGTGGACCAGATGGGGGATGGACGGTTGTTGGTCACATGCCGGAACGAAGACTATTATCGAGCACGGAAAATTTAACCGAGCAAGGAGAGAAAGCAGGAAAAGGAGCTCTCGAAATCTGAAATACAATCGAGGATGCTGACCGGGAACGAGAAAGCATGTAGGATAAGATCCGAGACCTGCTGAATTCTATGGATAATGTTGTGAAGACATCACAGACGATAGAAGCATCAAACGCGGTGACGACGAGAACGCTAAATAAGCATAAGGCAAGTAGAAAAACGATAAGAAAACTACTCTAAAAGAACGAGAAAAAATAATAAAGTAGCCTCTGTGGAAGTTGCATCAAAAATCCAATAACAAGTGTTTCCTAAAGAAAAAGCAGACTCCCTCTGGCAGGAGGTTATTACTAGAAAGAGGTTATTACGGCACACAGGTGCCAAGAACCAAAATGGCACTAGAAAACCACGAGAAAGTCTCAACAGGTCTGATGCACTTGTTATAAAAGCTGCTGAAGAATATTTGTACGCTGATATTTTAAGGAAAATAAAAGCAGATCCTAATCTGACGGTGCTTAGTAACAGCGTGAATGAGATACGCAAAACGGTGGCAGGAGATTTTCTTTTGCAGATACGACGTACCAGAGAAGTTAAAACGCAGAAACTTCAAGAAGCGGTTAAAGCGGTGCTGGTTGTGATGAGACACGAGTCTCGTACATATACATACATGTGAAGGCGACCTCGATAAACACGGCATGCGCAGCGAGTACACGCGCGTAACGAAAGGCGAGTCAATTATAAATTTACATAAATTACACGCACACACACGATCATTCACGCTAACCATCCCCTGGACAGCTTGTCTAGACGTCTCTTGCTCCAAGTATCGCCAGGATCCTTTGATTCTTATGGCCTTCGTCCGTGCACGGATACTCGTTGTGGAGCTTTCGGCCGGTAGTCTTTTTCTATTGCTGAAACGTCGCTGCAGTCGACGTCATTGTGGACCACATGGACAACTATCGTCGATAATAAAATTAGACTCGCTTGCCACAGTATAATGCCAACTTTTTTCATTTTCTTTAATAACTCACCCCTTCTCGGGTTTTCCGCCGCTTTGCTGTACAACTGGAGCTTGAACTCTGCGAGAGTCCCAAGCTCCCTAGCTACTATACGTCGCGGCTTCGTCACACTTGGCTTTATATCACGGTTCATGTACACACACTCTTGCGCGCATTACGCCGCGTCATGTTTCCTCACAACAATCTTGAATTTGGGCTTGGCATGAGCCCAACGACCGTTACATGCTCCACAGTCGTAACCGTCCTCACATTTTTGAGCCCTGCACTGATCTCACATTCACTCAGGCTTTCGCCTGTGCTGCAGGAAAAACGTCTTGAAAGGAAAACCTATTCCAGGAACATTGCTTATGCAAAAAAGTCCTTATTCTAAATGTACGCAAATCTCATTACTAACTATAAATTTAGAGACTAATATTACTACCAGTATGCTTGCTCGACCGAAGCGCAGAACAATGACTTTATGCTAACCTCTTATGGCAGTCGATCAGAGCAACATACTCCCAACAAGCATCGCTTGGCTTAGCCCATTTGCGTCTGCGTAAATAAATCTTGACTTCTTCCTTGCCCTGCGGTCTCTTCAATCACTGGTTGTGTCCACCCGAGAGGGAGAGAGAGAGAGAGAGAGAGAGAGAGAGAGAGAGAGAGAGAGAGAGAGAGA
>QLSS01000214.1:38895-62974 GCA_024372645.1 Trichomalopsis sarcophagae | reverse complement strand
AGAGAGAGAGAGAGAGAGAGAGAGAGAGAGAGAGAGAGAGAGAGAGAAAACTCAAGTGGCCACATATACCACGAGGTCTACACGACATTTCGCATGTCGCGTTGCAGCACTTATCCGCCGATTTTGTTATCGCTTATATCTGCTCACGCACCTCGGAAACAATCATATTATACGGCTAACATATAGGAGGCTTGAAATTTTCACTTATACGGCCAGACAACATTTTTTAACATTGTCTTTCGTCAGACACATACTACGCACAAAATCCCTCAAGTATCTCGCAGAGAATATTAACTTTATTCCCGAGTATAAACCAAGCAGCAAAAGACGCTCCAAGTTTGACATCGAGATCAAGAGATTCGATACGAACTACTGTCGGCATTTGTTTCGCCGAGGCGCCTAATATCTATGACATGCCCGCGAGCCCTGTACAAACAAAGATGTTTTCGGTACGCGTACTTTTTATTGAAATCCTGAATCCTTTTTTTTGCAATTTGAACTGTGCATCATTGATCAGTATAAAAATAGCATTTATTCACACGCCAAAAATCTTCGCTGCGCGTAAACTCCGTCAAGTCCGGTTCGATACACACATTAAGACTTTAACTTTTCTCGTTGAAACTACTGTCGCGACTCTAACATTTTTCGGCTACGACAAGACTTAGATTATAATATGATCATCATAGTAAAGACTTATAATTTTTTCAATTTTTCGAAACTCAAAAGATATCGAACTTAGAATTAGAATTCTAAGTTGTTAGAACATTTCTGTCGTTTATTGTTTTTGAGGAAAATTCTATCTATTGTTACGAGTGAAAGTGTAATCAAATAGTGACATACTCCGAGCTTGAAGCGAGATCCTCTTGCTTGCAAGACCGTCAATCATCGCGCCACGGCCACCACCTACATTGCACTTTTTTACTCGATCTCTTCCAGTAATTAGACACCCGTGACGTGTATGTGACACTGTTTTAAAATACATTAGTTAGTTACAAGTGAGCGTTAATCTACTCTTAAATAAATTTGAATTATAATTAAATTGTAAGAGCTCACTTCTAATCCTCAAACTCTGACTCCTGTCGCACCCATTCAGACTCGAAATCTATCTGCTTTAATAGCTGAGACAACACCCCACTACGAGGATGTGCTGGTACCAGAGAAGGTCATAAGCAGAATAGACTTATGGTAAGTGGTATACACATAAGCAAGCTACGAGTCTTAATAATTATTCTCTATCTCTCTTTCTTCCTCATATTCCGATGCAACGAAAGGTCGATTGCGTTCCTTTTATATAAGAATAATATTAGTCTTATTTTACTGATCATAAAAGTTCGCTTTGTATTTTAGGGTATTTCATTCGATAGTACATTACGATACGTGTGACTTGAATGGTTCTTTTTACACGAAGCAGTAAACACCCGAGCTTAGCGAGGGCGCCAAGCACCGTGTAAAACTGAACCATTTAAGTCAAGAGTATCGTATACAATTTTATAGCACAGATTGCTAAAATCCGCAAGTCTCGCCTATTCATGACTAAAGTAGTTCTTATTGGCACCTTAAGGTTAGAGCAAGAGAGTAGCGAGTGTGATGAACATGGTGCAAAAAAGGACTACTTTAGTCACAAATAGGCGTGACTAAACAGCGGATTTTAGCTACACTGTGCTATAAATTAAATTATGCAATATTCAGGCGTAAGTTTCGAAAGTATGCTCAGCGGCTACTGAAAGCTGTTCTTAGATAACATCACGAAGGTCAGGTACCATCGGCGCTAAGACATCTAAGACAAAGCTAAGACAAAGCTTTGACATCGTCTATGTCTATAAAGCTAACTAACTCGTAAAGTTACTGTCCGCTAACAACTCTCATAAATCAGTTTAGGACATAACAGTATTTTATTATTTTTTGTAGTAAATATTGAATTTATTAATCAGTACATTTTTACATTTCATACAATATTCTCACAAACACTTTTTTTAATATTGTAAGCAAATTATTAATTTTTGTAGTAAATTTTATTTTGAATACATAAATAAGTACATTATTACATTTTGTGCAGTTTTCAAACAAAAGTTTTTTATTTACATATCATTCATTTCATTCCAAAATTTTTCAAATGCATAAAATTTAAATTGCTTTCTTATCACTTTGAAAAGCTCCATATCAGCAATACTACAATTAAAATGAAAATTGGGCTATAAGTTTTTCTTACAGTAAAAGATGTAGATAAAGCTCTTTCAGGGTTCTTACTCTTGATACAACCTAATTTTTGAAGTGGCATCTTTTGAACAAGATATTCTCGATGTTCTTGAAGCATTGTACATACAGTTCTTTTTTTGGACATTATTTCTTCGTCCTTTTCTCGTAAATTGCTGAGCCATATTGTAAACCAATGTAATTCGCAGTCACAAAGCAATGGATTATCTGTAAAGAAAATATTAAATTTAAAGTTTTCTGAATGCAATAAATTTAAAATTAATATTTGATGTCAAATAGTAGAAGACATTGCATTTGTCATAAAATAAAGGTTTGTTTCTCTTCAGTTATTGAATCGAAAACTCAGAAAAGATTAAAAATCAACATAATATTATCTTATATTATATTTAAGTGAAACAAATTTTTTCCGTTTCTCCGGACCATCAGCCCTACGTCATACTTTTTTTATATAGGGTGGACCATTGTTAAGGCTCAAACTTTTTATGGTCTATCACTTTTTTCATAAGAAGAAAACGTAAAATACAGGGTGGACCATTCAATCTATTATGGGAAATATCTAGATATATGGTTGGATACAGAAAAATGTTTTAGACAAAAGTTGTAGAGGTCAAAGAGGGTCAACTTTTGGTAATAACAACTTTGACCTTTAACTTGTTTTCGAAGGTCATTGCCAGGTCAAGGTCATTTTTTTAAATAGGAAGACTTCTTTTGACTCCGAATTTGAAAAGTGCAGAAAATTTTACGTTCAAAATGATATTTTGAACAAGGTCGCGGAAGGTCATATGAAGGTCAAATTTACGAAAATTGTTAAATAATGTGTGTTAGCTCGGAATAACGGTTGGAAACATCAAAATGTTTTTAATAAACTTTGTCAAGGGTGGAGAGTTTCACTTTCTGGTTGCAATAACTTTGACCTTGAATTTGGTTCTCAAGGTTATGTCAAGGTCAAACTGATTTTTCAAGCGAGAACCCCTGCTTTTGATCTCCGATTTGGTAAAAATAAGAGAATGCACGTTGGAAATGCAAATCAAGGTTATGGTAAGGTCGTATCAAGGTTGCCTATTTGGATAACGTACAGCGTAAAGTGCGGCTGCACGAACATAAACTCCTCGGCATTCTCCTAGAATCATAATCATGTCCACAATTTCATTTGGGGATAATCAGCCATTTTATATTTTTACAAAATCAACTACTGTATAAAGATAAATTAACCGTCACCGTTCGAGTACAGGTTGCACGTCGAGAGAAAATATTCGAATATTTTTTGAATAATCTTAGCGATCCGTCTTCTTAGTTGGATCTTGCGAGTGAAAATCGCCGTGAAGTCTTACCGGTGACGGTTCGATAAGGGTATTGCTACATTCGTAGTTGTGCATCTAAGTACCACCTGTGCAAATATTACTATCCGTGTTAGAGATCGTGCTTGAGCGTATACAGTAGTTAATTTTGTAAAAATATAAAATTGCTGATTACCCCCCAAATGAAAATGTGGACATGATTATGATTTTAGGAAAGTACCGAGGTGTTTATGTTCGTGCAGCCGCACTTTACGCTGAACGTTATCCAAATAGGCGACATCCAACTTACATTACCATTCGAGATCTAACCAATAGAGCTCGAGAAGGACGATTATATCGTGAACGTTGTCGCCACGAGTATGAAAATGACAATTGTGTTTTAACAGTTCTCGCAGTCATTCACCTTAATCCTCACATTAGTTCTCGAGAAATTGAAAGACAACATGGAGTACTAAAATCAACAGTTCTTAAGATCCTCAAAGCCCAAAGATATCATGCTTACCACATCACATTAATTCAAGAACTAACGCTTCGGTATTTTGCACAACGTCTTCAGTTTTGTCAATGGGCATTACCAGAGTTGTTCACATTTGTTATGTTTTCAGATGAAGCAACTTTTAAAAACACTGGGGAACTAAGCAGACATAACTGTCATTACTGGTCAGATGTGAATCCACTTTGGCACAGAACAGTTGATAATCAACATCGTTGGAGTTTAAACGTTTGGTGTGGAATTGTAAATGAATATGTAATTGGTCCTTATTTTTTTAACGGTAATGTCAACCAACATAATTTTTTGGAATTTTTGAGAGAATATTAACCTGGCTTGCTTGAATATGTCGATTTAGAGACCAGGCAAAGAATGTGGGTGCAATTGGATGGTGAACCACCACATTTTGCACACATTGAAAGAACCTTTATTAACGAACGGTACCCAAACCAATGGATTGGACGTGGAGGCCCAGTTGCACAGCCTCCTAACTCGCCTGACCTAACCACACCTGACTTTTACCTTTGGAGATATTTGAAAAACACTTGTTACGAACAGCAACCAACTATACGAGAAGACATGATGGAATGCATACGAACAGCTTATGCAGAAATTCCAAGAAATGTCTTGCTTTCCACGGTAAGACATTTTTTGAGAAGAATACAACTTTGTATCGACGCAAACGGTCGTTATTTTGAGCACATACCCAATGGTTAGAAGTGAGAGGCAAGGGGACTAACGTTAAACAAGCACCCCAGTGAGAGGCAAGGGGACTCACGTTAAACAAGCACCCCAGTGAGAGGCAAGGGGAACTTACTGTAATAATGCACCCCAAAGGAAACATAATCCTATTACGTCCACGTCAGTGTTTCAGAGAAAGTCATAGGTACTTGGCTGATTTTCTATCATTTAAAAAATGTAAAATACCAAGTAAGAAAGATTTGTCTTAAAAAAATTAATGGATTTCATGTAATTTTTTGATATTTTAGGCTAATTTTACCTCAAAATTAGACAGATGTTCAAGGTCTTTGATGTCTTTTGACCTTCAAATATTAATTTTTAACGTTTGAAGTGCACAGTAAATTGGCCATGACACGACCTTACCATAACCTTGATTAGCATTTCCAACGTGCATTCTCTTATTTTTACCAAATCGGAGATCAAAAGCAGGGGTTCTCACTTGAAAAATCACTTTGACCTTCACATAACCTTGAGAACCAAATTCAAGGTCAAGGTTATTGCAACCAGAAAGAGAAACTCTCCACCCTTGACAACGTTTTTTAAAAACATTTTGATGTTTCCAACCGTTATTCCGAGCTAACACACATTATTTAACAATTTTCGTAAATTTGACCTTCATATGACCTTCCGTGACCTTGTTCAAAATATCATTTTAAACGTAAAATTTTCTGCAGTTTTCAAATTCAGAGTCAAAAGTAGGTCTTCCTATTTAAAAAAATGACCTTGACCTTCAAAAACAAGTTGAAGGTTGTTAAGTGACGAAGTTCCTGGATAGCTATTCAGAGACATTAAATTAAATTAAATCCAACCAAGACGAAAGAAAGAAAGAATCCAGAAACTTCGACGCTGAACGTACGCGAGAAGTAACTCAAAACCAAAACAAAACTTCTCCTCCCTCGGCTGAAAGCGTGCGTATACAGTCGACGCTGCAGTTTAGCCGTTGACCGTAAACTAGACCCATAAGGCCTAATGAGTAAGAGAGAGAGAGAGAGCGCGGCTAAACTGAAGTGCAAAGGAGAAGTAAAGACCCTGTGTGGGAGAAAGCTATGACGCTCTCTTCAAACTTTGCCTCCCCCAATCTTCATTCCTGTGGGTGCGCTCCTAGAGACAGGACGCTTTCTCTTCGAGTTTTCACATTGAGCTGAGCGAATAAAAACAAAAAATATTATTTTCCTTAGAGTCAAAAGATTTGGTTGATTAATTTTGTATTTCTTTGAGTTTCGTACTGTATTGCTAATTGTGTCACGTCAAACGATTGTATTGAACTTTCTTGTACGTCACGTCAACCATCGAAAGAAGAATAAAACAAAATTTAGAACAGAAGCCCACCGCAGTCATAGTTTTGCTTCCTACCACTATCTCATTCATCTAGTTTTCCAGTGATCCATCAAACACAAGTAAGTTGTTTTTCTTAATGATTTAAATTCAAGATTTACCAAATCAAACAATTCGGCCGCGATAAATCAGTGGTTTCACTGATCTCCTCCGTATGGGAGAGTAGCTGACCGCCCACGCTTATAATGATAATTGATTGTTAGTTTGGTAAGCTCAGAAATACCCTAACAAGGTCAAAGTTGTTATTACCAAAAGTTGACCCTCTTTTACCTCTACAACTTTTGTCTAAAAGATTTTTCTGTATCCAACCATATATCTAGATATTTCCCATAATAGATTAAACGGTCCACCCTGTGTATTACGTTTTCTTCTTATGAAAAAAGTAATAGACCATAAAAAGTTTTAGCCTTAACAATTTTGGACCTTATATATTTTGGGCCTTAAAAAATTTGGGTCTTAAAAATTTTGGATCATTAAAATTTTGGTTTGAAACATAAAATTTTACAAATTTTGGATCTTAAAATTTGGGCCTAACAAATTTGTATTCTCACGAATTTTCAACCTTCAAACCATTGGGTTTTAAAAATGTTGAGTCTTCAGAAAATATATTGTTACGTGTGAGGGTCGATAGTTTTGTTCTCCGTGAGGTGTTAAGCTCACGGTTGCTACGAAATTATCGGGATAATGAAAGAACACGAGAGATTATCGGTGAATTTGTCTATTTGTTAATCGTGATTCACAATGAACTGATTGTATGAAAGAGAGAGCACGTATTTAAGGTGATCTCGGAGAATGTGCGCTCTAAGTGTACGATCCTATCTGTCGTCTCCGAGTCAAAAACTACCTGTCTATTGATGGATCGTGGGTGGCGGAATCGGGCGAGCGTCCGCATGCACCCCCTTTTATAGAATCCCCGGGTGGCGTGATTCCTACCCGCGCGGTTATCCGAAATCGTGGAAGGGAGGTTATACTGAGTCGAAAGAAACTGGCTTCGGGGTGAGTCCGAGCTGTTGCTATGCGCGGATCTAGCGACTTATGCATCGATTGCATTATAACTAGCAACACTATACACGTGTGAGTTCACACGTGACACGTCCTTGGGGTCACTACCGGGCGCCCTCGCCCGCAAATTAAAACTATGCAAAGAAAATTCCATGTTAAAAAAATTTGAGATTTTCTCATATAGATTCCGTTTTACTCCAAATCCTTATAGTGTAATCTAGTCCCGAATTAAGATAAAGGTAAGTGAGTCTAGTTTCATATAAAATATGCTAGGTTAGGCTAGAATTTACATGCTATTTCCCTAATTCCCTTGTTAAAATTCTAGGGTACTACGCGAATTTCTCCGGTCACCTAATTTTGCTAAGGTTGATCGAGCGGTTAACAATTTTGCTTAGGTTGGTCGAGCGGTTAACAATTTTGCTTAGGTTGGTTGAGCGGTTAACAATTTTTTGTTTCTCTGATGTGTAATTGTTACATAAACGTGCTTAGTGTAGTGAGCCGTTGGCTGTGTTCACGTAATCCTATTATACAATAAAACTACCTAGCGAATCTCTCTTTCATTTTAATTTCTTAAAATATGCTCTCGCTTAATCTTATGCTGCGTCGTGATTCTTCGTTGTCCTTGGTGCCAATCATTTGTGGGTTTATTCTTGAGTCCCTCGGCATCAGGGCTAGCTGAAGAAACATTCCATTGGCTGCGGCTAGATGCTGTAGGTTCGGGAGGCTGAGGCCTGTTGATTGTATCGGCAGGTGGTATGGAAGGCTCTGGTTTTCCATCTCCGGTTGTCTGGCCTCATACATCTGTGGGCGCTCTGTGCCAAGCTGTATATGGGTGTTGTGTCCTGAAATCAATCTATCGCGGTTTAGTAGCGGGGCCCCCATTTTAATGAGAACTTTCCATATGATTACTACTATTATGATGAACGCGAGTATGCCATTTCTTGAGTAAGTCACCGTTGACTGGAGGGACGAGAATCTTCCGTAGATATCTTTATATTCGCCTAGCCTTTTTGCCTTGTCAATGATATCGCGAAAGTCCTTTCCTGTTTTTAGCAAACGCGAGAACATATCCCTCCTACGGTTTGAGGGTTTTGCTATCCCTTCTTTTTCTAGCGTGTTTTTGATAAGGGCTAATGACGTGTCGTTCGTTCTGTTTATCCACGAGCATATATCTAATTCCGTTTCGTTAAATAGTACCGTCGAATAGTTAACGAGTACTTCGCGTGACGCTATGAGTCGTACTGTGTTCGTGTGTGCGGTGTAACCATGCGGCAGGCGCAGTATGCCTACGCCGTCAATGTCTATCGTTATATCTGTCAGTCGTTTGCAGCTAGAGAACAGCTTCTCTTTATTATTTGTAGAGAATACCCAAGTGTTTGGAGTGCTTGTACGTATCCAGAATGTGTCCCTTGACTTCATGACCTTTATTTTACATTCAGATAAGTTTATGGGAGTTTTGCCGGTGCTGATTTGAATTGCGCAGCTCGTGCGGTCGTTAATTTCGTGAACTGGCTCTGTGTCCCGGCATATGTATAGTTTATTAAGTTTCTTGCACTTTCTTGCACTCAAGAGTACAGCGTCCGTAAGAACTTCCGTATCTAGTTCGTACTGTATTACGTTGTCTTCCAGTAACTTTAAAGCTTCCTCGATTTCCTCCTGTTTCCGTAGGATTGCTTGATCGGCTATCAGCTCATCCATGGCCTTGTCTAGTTCGTTGGCTTTTTCATGCAGGATGCTGAATTCTGTGTGTACGAGTTCGGTCTGGTTTGCTAGTAATTTAGCGAATTGCCTCGTATCGTTAGCTGTTATGCTGATTAGTTGCTGGATTTCTTCTCCGGCTTTCTCATCTAGGGTTCCGAATATGGTGCGACTAATTTTTCCTATCGCTGAGAACCAGGCTCTCTTGATTCTCGGTTTCTGTATTGTTTCATGACCTTGCAGTAGCTCTTTTACTGTGTCCGCGTTCTTTGCTGTCTCTTCGATTTGCTGACGTATTTTAGCCAGCTGTTGGTCGTACCGGCATGCTGTGTTTATTTGCTAGCAGAATGTTTTTAATATGTCCAAGCTCATTAATAGTTTGTTCCATCTAGTGAAAAATGCTTCAAGATTTATGCGTTGTATTGTTTTCCATGATGTGCTGGAGGTTGCCAAAGGGTTCAGTTTTTCAATCAATAACCCTGGATTATGGTTGATGGCCTGTATGGTGATTCTTCCATTGGTTTCCTTCAGAGATTAGAGGAGAGATTGCCGATGCCGTGTTAAAAATGCGTGCCGAATTCGATCATGACGCCACTTGCGGCATGCAATCGAACTATACGCATCTAGAAAAGTAGCGTAGGGGAAGTATACGCATCCAGCGGCAGTGGAGGAGAAGGGAGAGGCGCTATATATTCTTAGGTCCACCACCACTGACGCGGCGGAAGAAAAGTGACAAACGGCGACTGTCGAATTTGCGCATCCACACCTCGCGGTAGTTTCAACCAACGCCAAAAATTATTCGGGCATATTATTGGAATAAAAAGAATGTTTACACAACAACATAAGTGTAAAAAAATTAGAATCTAAAACTTTTGAAATCTCATGATTGAGAACTTTAATTTTTTAGAGGGATTATGGTTAAACCGACACAAACAAGTTAAGCTTAAGCTTAAACAAAGCTAAATTAAACTAACAAGCCACCCCAGACTCACAATAAACATATGCTACTTTCAGTTTTCGTATGCCAACGACAATCGTGGCGGCACGGTCTACGTTGTTGCTTGCCATTCTTATGCACTAGGGTTCGAGTCCAAGTCTCAGCAAATTTTTTTTTCTACTTGCTGATAAAATATATAATACAATTTTAAATAAATTTAAATTATCTTATTAGTACGATAACGTTTTATAAAATACATTGAATTTAAAAAAATATTATTAATTTGTATTCCTATAATTCAACAATTTTCATTGTATACTTTTTTTTCATAAACGATTAAGTAAATTATACCTATATTTATTGTAGGCCCATCGTATACTTTCCTAAATTGAAATATAATTGCAGAAGCAGAATGGCATATTGCGTTATTATTGTATACTGTATATATTATCAGCAAGTAGAAAAAAAAACCCGAGTGCATAAAACTACCAAGCAACAACGTAGACCGCGTCTCCACGATCATCGTTGACGAAGAAGAACTAAATGTAGCATATGTTTATCGGTAGGCTGGGGTGGCTTTTTAGTTTAATTTATTTTGTTTAAGCTTAAACTTAATTTTTTCGTTTTAATGTAATTGTAAAAAGGTTATCGTACTGATAAAATAATATAAATTTATTTAAAATTGTATTTTTTCTTTACCCATAAAACTATAAATAATTGTAGTTACACTTTGTACGTCCCCTACGTACTAAAAGAATAATAATATTTCTTATTGTTTTTACGCATTATAAACATTTTATAAGCAAACTAGCAACCCCCGCCGCGGCTTCGCCCGCGAGAAGTATGTACAGTTGTAATGTATTGTAAAAGCAGAATCTTCTCTCTGTCATTTAATAGTAAAATTTTCAAAATAAAAAATGAAAATATCAAGTTTATGTACAGAAAAATGGAAAAATGATAAAGGAAATATCTAAATGGTCTTTTTGCCGAAGAAACCTCTTATTAATTTTACAATACTTCAGGGTAAATGATATTTCTTGTTAGGTTAGTGCCAGGAACTAAAATGAATTGATTGTTAGGGTTGCCAGTGCGAGAAAAAGCTACGTATAGTTGACCATGTGAGAAACATTCTGAACGCAGGTCTACCCCTACATAATTAAAAGTTTGCCCTTGAGACTTATTTATGGTGATTGCAAATGATAATTTAATTGGAAATTGTAAACGTTTAAATTGAAAAGGTAAATCTGTGGGTATCATAGGTATGCGTGGTATAAAAGCTATTTGTCCAGCTGCTGGTCCAGTGAGAATAGTAGCTTCGATAACATTATCACGCAAGACTTTAATTTGTAATCTAGTTCCATTACAAAGAGTTGGTGGATTTAGATTTCGTAGTAGCATTATTGGTGCACCAAGTTTTAATGTCAAATTATAAAGTGGGAATCCAGCTGGAGTGAGGGAGTTCAAAAATTCTTGAGGATAATGGACGGCATCTTCTGTATTAACTACTGTATCAATTGCCTTATAATCTCTAGTTTCACCATCAAATTTTTTTAAGATTATATCATTAATTTCTTGAGCAGTTACATTTCTCGGAGAAATAATTGCTCTCTCATATAACCAATTAAAAGGTTTTTCATGTAAATGTTGAATATCAGGATAAACGCTAGTAATTAAATCTTCCATTGAATAAATTATTCTACCAATTTTATCGTCAATTGATACATAATTATTATCGTTAGATATTTCTCCATTTCCAATTTTCAATAGATGCATAGGGAATTCAATGTTGCCACCACCAAGATGAGCCCTCATATTTGTTGTTAAATGTAAAGATATTACATGGCTCCATAGTGTTGATGATTTCAAGCATGCTTTGACGATATCTGCTCTAGTCCGTTTTGAAAGAACTGGTAGAGTCTGCCGAAAATCTCCTGAAAATACAAATGTAACACCTCCCATTAATTTTGCATTCGATCTTAAGTCCTGTAAAGTACGATTAATAGCTTCAATATGAGCTTTATGAGTCATTGTGCATTCGTCCCATACAATAAGAGATGTTTCTTGCAGTAGTTCTCCAAGCTTGGAATTTTTCCGAATGTGGCATACGAAATCTTGTTCGCAAGTTACATTTAGTGGCAGCTTGAAAGTTGAATGTGCAGTCCTACCTCCTGTGAGCAAGGTAGCAGCAATACCTGATGATGCCACTGCCAAAGCCGTACCTCCTGTGGATCTCACCTTAGCCAAAATTAAATTTATCAGGAAAGTTTTCCCAGTTCCACCAGGTGCATCTACAAAAAAAATATCACCGTCATTTTCAGTAACGCTTTTGATAATGGAATCAAACGCTATTCTCTGATCAGGTACTAACCTAGGTAAATTATTGTGAACGTAATCCTGCAATTCATTAATATCATAAACGTGTCTATATGCATCATGTAGTGGATTATTGAAGTTGTTTTGATCACGAATAGGTGAAGGTAGGCTGAAATCTGTTAGGTACTTTTCACAGAGTCTTACAACTTTATCTTCAATTTGTATAAGACCTTGATTGAAAATGTTATCAGAATATGGCATAGAGTAGTCATTATGTATTTGACGCTGTCTATAGAGAATATCCTCACAAAAATGAGTTTTGAATTGCTGCCATAACAGAAGGGGTTGCGAAGGTTGACAAAACACTAATATAATAGCGAATAAGTCTCTTAAATTTGATGGTGTCTGTGCTATAGCTGCATCAGATAAAGTACATTTCCATTGATCGTCATTTTCTAATAGTCCAAGTACTTGGCAAGCAGCTTTGAAAGTAGGCTGAAGTACTCCGTTTACGGTTTTCAAGTTCTGAAAAGATGTAGGACCACGAACATGATGTAATAACATTCTTAAATGAAAACACTCAATCTGGGAAGGGTGGATAGTGTAAACTCTACCTAGTGCCGCATCTTTTTTTATTCCAGGGAAACCTTCAACATTTTGTCCTCTTTTTCTTCGTTTAAAAGTGTTATTAGTCCATGTGTAGAAATGTGGAACTTCGGAATACAATAGAGTTTTTGCAAATTCGTCTGTTTGACATAGTTCAAAAAATGCCGTAAGAGTAGTTCTCCGCGGATTTTCTGCAACTTGTTGCATACTGTTCTCTGAAAAGTACACGCGTTGATGATTCTCGAGATGAACAGCGAGGTGAATAACTGTAGGGGATCTTTCATGGATTGGAAACTCTAAAAATCTCCAGACAGCTTCGGAAGTGCATATATAACGACCATTAATATAATTATCTATTTCATCATTATTTTTATTTATAGAAAATGTCGCCTGATCCGATCCTTTATTGATGTATTTACATATATACTTTATTGCTTGCACAGAATGACAGTATTCTACATTGATATGAGCAACGAAGCACCGTGACAACATAGGGCAATATGGAACCACCCAGCGGTTATCTATTTCAACAGTTGTATTGCGCATGGTCAAAATAGCAGTTACTCCTCCATTTTCGGGGGATTTTCTCCTATAAGTTGGGTATCCATCATCTCCAGTTTGTGTTTCTGAAATAAACTTTCGTGGATACTTTTTCGAACATCTCCCATTAAGCATGCAAGGTGAAGTTGGATTAAGTCCTCCACAGGGGCCATGAATCATATTTTTACATACGATATCGTAGAGATGAGGATCAGACTGTCTATTTGGCAACTCTGCAGAAATTATTTTGTCAATTTCATCAGGTTGAATTTTGGAACGCAACCATAAAAGTATATGGGCATGTGGCAAGCCTCGTTTTTGCCACTCAACGGAATACATATGGCATTCAACTGTGCCGAAAATGTCTTTCTTGGTCAAAAGATCCATAAGTTTTTTTAATTTCAAATGGAAAACGCGCGATGTAATGTCATGCCTATGAGAAGGACTCTGCCCAGCAAATAATTCTTTTTTGATTTCAGGCCAATCGGGGTTGCATGTAAAAGTTATAAACAAATCAGGACGCCCGAAGTTGCGTACATATGTCATGGCATCCTGAGTTTTTTCATGCATATACCGTGGCCCACCTGTAAAAGAAGAAGGGAGAATAATGGATTGACCTATGTTTCTTGGATTTACATCGGCATCTTGGTTTAGTGCATCTCGCAAATGAATATAGTCGTCAGCTCGTAACTTTGTTTGGTTATGTCGGATGTAGCTTAATCGCTCAGATATCATTTTCGCCATCATATCAACCAAATATTGGTTTAATAGACTTCTAAAGTGGTGTAGATAATTACTGACGACTTCTCCTCTGATCATAATTTTGTATGCATAAAATTGCATGCAAGAAACTGTTTTATAGTGATTATTATTGTTTTGTTGTGGGATTGATACATAGTATCCATCCTCTCCTCTTACAAACAAAAGAGGATATTGGAGAGAATCATAAGCTCGATGTATCTCTGATACTCGCTGCAAACTTCCACTTCGACTATGTATAACAATATCTCTTGGTCCTTTGTCTTCATCAACCAGCAATACTGCCATCTCATTATTTGTAGGAGCATTGTATCTTCCTCGGTGCTCATTGGCTGGCACACGATCAGCGTGTATAATTAATTTAAAATTTTCATTAGTGTTTGTAGCCCTATTTTCCAAGTTATATGTGAAACTCTGAATGAGATGGTTGTGCTGATGTAAAGATTGTTGCAATAATTCTATGAGTTCTCTATTTAATGATGGATTGATATTTGATCAAGTTGTTATCTGATCTGCATCGGATAAAAAATAAATTTGTAGAAATTGGTGATTTTCGTTGACATTAGGAAGCAAACTACCGATTAAATGATAAACTTGTCCTTGAATTTTAAAAGTAGGCATGTAATTGCCTTCTTTTACTTCCTTACATCCGAAAGAAGTCATCTGAAACAAAGTGTTATACTTTCTCGCATTATTGAGAAAGTGATTAGAAAGTGGATGATTCGTAATTAAACCACGAAAAAGATCAGGAGGATCTTCAATAAGTGGCAGAGATACTTTACCACCTGCACAACAAAGGCCAGAAGATTCGTCTTTCCATTTCTTTGCTTGACAGTTCGAACAGATTTTATCCATAGCACCTATTTGAATATACTTTATTTCAAGATAATTTACTGAAGGGTTATATGAGAAAGCAGATTTAACTCCAAATGCACCTCGAGAACTTGCAACTAATGGTCGACTTTGGTGGATGTAATCTATTTTCATTGGAATGGCATCAAGTTGAGTATGAACTTCATTATGTATTTCCAATGGAAGAACATTTTCAGTTTCTTGGTTATATAGTGGCAATTGAGGACAAACTGTAGGAATTTCGTCATGAAAATTGCTTGACGATTGGTTAGAATCATGTGCAGAGCTAGATAATTCGTGTTCTTGTACAATGTTTCGTCGCAAGTTATATACCCTTCTCGTCCTTACAGTTTTTCTCGATAAATTTGAATTAGCTTTTGGCATTTTGCCAACTATAAAAAATTATACCATTTAACAAAAGGTAAAAACTATATTATATATGTTAGAATTATCATAGAAACAAATAAAAGAAAAATGAACAATATGAAACTGATGATTTTGAAATAACCTTCAAAGTTTCAAAAATTGAATATACGGCTTCGAAACTAAATCCGAAACCGAGGTGATGAGAACGATAAACTCGTTTCTTTATATACATTTTCTGGGCTACTTCACTTGTGGATTAGCAGACGCCATCTAGTGAGGAGAGTTCTATGCGCGCAGTGCCGCATGCGCGCAGTGCCGCTGAACGCAGTCTGATATGATTCCTACGCGCGAAGAATCCAGTCCTCACATTAATTAACATAATTGTAGTTGATATGATGCTAATTTATATAGCCTATGACACTCACCACATCGTCAAGAATCTACTGTCAAAATTTGAAATCAATCCGTTCAGTGGTTTCTGAGATTAGCGGTTACAAAGGAAAAAGTGCTGTCTCTTTATATAATAGTAGAGATAAAAAAAAATAAAAATATTTGCCGAACCTCGAACACGAACTCGAGTGCATATAAACACCAAGCAACAACGTAGACCGTGCCGCCACGATCATCGTTGTTGTATGAAAACTGAAAGTAGCATATGTTTATTGGGAGGCTGGGGTGGCTTGTTAGTTTAATTTAGCTTTGTTTAAACTTAAGCTTAACGTGTTTGTGTTGGTTTAACCATAATCCGTCTTACGTCTAAAAAATTAAAGTTTTTAATTATGAGGGTTGATTTCATAAAGACGATCATGGCCACTGACCTTTAGGGCTTAGAGTTAATTGTTTATGGATCATATTCATCTCGTAAGCCCAAATCCTTGACAGTTACGGCCGCTTATATTATTTTTCCTATATGCTCTGCCGCGCCGCGGCCCGCGATGTGATCGTGTACTCTCTACTTACCCCTTCGCCGCTGCTGCTGGTGGGGAAGCTAGTTGCGTACGGTCGCCCCTACTTCTCCTCCGCTGCTTCTAGATGCGTATAGTTCGGAGCGCAGAGAAAACCGCAGGGCGGCACTAACTTACGACTGTATATCGCACGGCACGCTTTTGCCCATGCTCATCGGCAATCTCTCCTCTAATCTCTGGTATCCTTGAATGCCGCGCACCTGTAAGAGCGGTGTCTTATAGTTGCATTTTTCACGATGTGATAGCGTCGTGATGGCTATTATATGTTGTGTTAGGCAGTTATTGATGTTGTGACGTCCACTTGTGGGTTAGTAATATTAGAGTCTAAATTTTCGTTAAGTTTATTTATTTGTTTAAACTATTAGGCTATATATAGCCAGATGAGGGCTTTATGGGACGTTCCTTTATGGGGTCCCTTTAATTGGCTAAGATTTTTTTTGTGTTTAGCAGATATTATTTGCGCGCTTTCTTCCGCGCTCAGATTTCGCGAGATGCGATCTTGTATCGGGGTAGGGGATTATGTCGAATTGTTCTTTTGCTTTCCTTGCGTTTTCTTCTACTCTAGTCAGTGTGGTGGTTTGAGTTCGAGCCGTCACAATCCATACTTTTTTTCTCTGCATCATGGCTGTGCAATTTTGGGGACCGGCGTAGAGGAGGTGCCCGAATTGGAGGTAAGTGGAGAGATTTTTTTTTGTCCTTTCATATGTACCGTTTTGACTTCTCTATTTTACCTATGTGGTTATTCTTTTTACTTTCCTTTAGATGCATGAGTCTGATCCCGAGTCAGATGATGACGGCTATGCGTCGGAGGTGGGGTCCGTGGGCGAAGCGGACGAGGCGGTGGTTGATGATCCTGACCCGTCGTATCCCTGTCATGGGATGGCTGGGTCGAGCGTGTATGTTGATGGCCGATGTGCGATCTGCCGGCAGCCCTCCACATCGCCCGCTGCCATGGACGTAAGGCGCATGGCTGCTGATGTGCAGGTTGGTGCACATTTTATTTATTATTTTTTTTACATTTTTTTTTCTTATTTTACCTATTAATACGTTACTTCTTCCTCCAGGCGAATCGTTTTTAATCCTTTATTTTCTTTCCGTTTTCAGATATCCTATCGCGTTATCTCCGTGGAGGATGAGCCCTCTCCGGGTGGATGGATCCCTGTCACCGTGAGGACTGGGACGCTCCCGAGGAGTCCTGCCTGATATGTGGGCAGTCCCAGAGCGACCCAGCCTCCTGCCTTCGTCTCTCGGGCACGGAGGTAAACTTCGTGTCAGGTGCTTTCGTGTGCATTAAACAATGTATACTCATTTAATATTTATCTGATTTAAATGTTTTTGTTATAGGAGTGAGTTCCAGTGCCTTGCCTAGGATGAGGAGAATTTCATAGAAATAGTTTTACTTTTTTTTTGATCATTATTTTGAAATTTATTATGTGATTATTGCATTATTGTATTTTATACCTTTTTGTTCATAATATATATATATATATAGATATATATCCATGTGTATGTATGTATCTTTTTGTCTGTATATATATATATATATATATATATCGACTGGTTTTCTTGTTTCCTCTAATTCTTGCTTTGTTCCTTCTCCTTATTCATCCCTTGAGATCTCTCTCGAATCCCTACTCCTCAATGCACATTCTTCCTTTAGCTCCTGCCGCGGGTCTCCCTTCTTGAATTTTCGCGCTCATCTTTGGTCAGTGTGCGTTTGCGCAAGCGGTGTTTGCGCGGTATCCTGACGCGATCTGCGTCGCGGGCGGTATTCTGTCGTCATGACTGTTATGTATTTTTTTATTTGTTTATTGGGATAGGGCATGGTACATTCCCACACGGAAAAATTTTTCGAAGGCTCAGCGGTTGATACTTTCATAACTACAGAAACTCGAGAAGTATTGTACTCTATCCCATCTAAATACGAATGATTAAACTTCGAAATCGCACTGTAGATACTCATATATTTCCGTGCATGTTAGGAAGCGAAAATGGAATCATTATCAGTCAAATTGGAATAGTGGGGACTCCAAAAGTTTCCGTATCGCAGGGGCTCAACGCGTCGTAGCCTCAGACTACGAAACTTGGAGCGCTGCGTGTCGACTGTCGATTGTTATTACACCGCGTGCAACAAGAGACACTCACCGCGGCAATCCAATCCTTCGTACTCTCAGATGCCGAAAGTCGAAGCGGCCGACGCTCACGCTTGTATCGTCGGAATGCCGAAACTCTCTGAATCGGGGAATGAAGAAAATGGAGTTGAAAGTATTCGATTTCGAATTGTGAATACTCCGAGAATACTAGAGTTCAGAACATCTAAGTTTTGGTATGCTACAAAACTAATATAGCTATAAATACATACGATCGATAGAGATCAGGACGGCATGAATAGTATAGAAGGGCTGAGACATCGAAAAATTTTTCCGTGCAGTTTGAGTAATTAGTTAATTTCTCGCTCAGTTTACCCTACTAGATTTTTGATTGTGGATTTTGACGCTTTGTCGTCAAGGAAATTGCAAACTCTTAACCTTTTTGTGACCAGTAATGACTCCCATTACTGTAATTTATTATTTAATAATTTATTGTTTCAAATTTGTGACCCCTAGAGTTCTGTATGATGTTTAGAATATTCTTTAATGTGTGTAGAAAGGTTGTATTTATTTCGTTTTATTTCCAGGGTTCTCTAGAAAGTTTTACTCCGGTAGCTTGATGAAGTTTTTTGAATTTGGCGTGTATAATTTCTTAACTTGACACTGTAGGTGCATTCTTACAATTAGAACTCTGTGTTTTTGTAATTCAGTGTATTTTTGTATGTAGCCCATGCTACTATAATTATATTTTCTTCATTAGTAGTGGTTTAGATTTTGGTTTTTGAAAGTTAGATATCAGCTTTTGACCAGTATTCGCTGTCTCTGATTCTTGTATTTTGTTTTATTTGGGAACTATCGCACCTAGAATATTGTGTGGGTGCTTAAAATATTTGTTAATACGTCTAGAAAGATTGTATTAACTTTGGAGGCTATAGCACCTAGAATTTTGTGAGGGTGCTTAAAATATTTTTTAATACATGTAGAAAGATTGTATTAACTTTGTTTTACTTGCTGGGTCTTCTGGAGAAATTTCACTTTCATATATGTGTGCGATGTGTTTTCGCGTATTCGGCAATGTAGTACAGGATCGTGTATTATACAGGGTGACCCAATTTAAACGGGCACCGCTGATAACTCGTCAGGGACAGCCACAATCGAAAAAATGGTAGAGACCAAAGTTGTAGGATATCGAAGGGGCAACTCGATGGTGACCTTGGATTTGACTTTGAACGCGTTTTTCAAGGTCATTTAAAGGTCAACTTTGGTTTTTTAAATAGGAACCCCATTCTTTTATTGCGGGAATGGAAATAGCGGTAAATTTTACGTTCAGAATGGTATGTTCGGTTGCGGCACTGAAGGTCATCTCAATGTCCTGCAGCCAGAATGAAACCCCGCCTACGTAATTCCTCTAGCAACGCCAAATTAAAAAAAAGTGGTAGAGACTAAAGTTGTTGTATAGGGGGGGGGGGGGAGAGAATTGTGACCTCGAATTTGAGCCAGTCCTACAAGGTCATTTCAAGGTCAAATTATTTTTAAATTATAAGAATTATATTTAAATCATAAGAATATCTGCATTACGTCCGAGTATCTTCAGGCTCGCAACATTCCGCATGAGTTCATCACGCAGCGGCCAGGGGACCTTGTCTACGTAGGGCCGGGTATATATCACCAGGTGATCAACTTGGGTATCAGTGTTGCCGAGGCCGTGAATGTCGGGGCCCTAGGTGGAATGCTGGTGCTGATCGGTTCGTCACCTGCCGTTGTCCTTCTAATGCTGTGGGTTATGTTCCTTCCAATCCCACCGTGACGGCTGTCGTGAGGGATCGGTTTTTCCGGAGGCATGTCTGTCCTACCGACGGGTGTCCCTTCACCACTTCGTTGTTGCCACATATGCGGGCACATGAGCAAGTAGAATACGACCCTGACGGCAGTTCCAAGCATCACGCCTGTTCCTTCTGTCCCAAGATATATAAACAGCAGTGTCATTTGAAGCGCTACCACCGGATCGCCCATGCGCCCGGAGGTACACCGAAAAAGGCGTGCCCTTGGTGTGGGGACTTAAAGTCAAACACGAGAGGATTTGTTCTAAATCGTAGCGTGTTCCTTTCTCGCGCTGGTTTGCTCTGTTTGCGATGATTGATCGCTCATGTTAATTATGTGTGCGTTTGTATGAGTGCGATTGATTTGGTGAAGCGTAGAAGTAAGTATAGTTGAAGTGTACGATCGTAGAGAATATCGTATAGAGACACATTAATTCCGTGACCCGTTATGAATTCCGACCTTTTCTACGTTCGTAATCGAAGGTAATATATGTGTGTGTAATTTTTTTTTTGTTACTACTATTACTCCTGCTATTGTAAATTTTATTTTGTTGTTTAATTAGTGGTTTATTTAAGTATGTGCCGAAGATCCTAAGTGTAATTGTATAGTTAACCAACCTTATTTGTATACATATTAAGGATAGGGAGATTCCCTATTATTTTCTTAGTGCCTTAAAATAAAATGAATAGCTTTACTTGAGGCGTTCGGTAGAGCCTCGAGATATGCTTGCATTGTTATTGATATCCCTGCCTCTTCTCCTTTGTTGCATTAGTTCCCTCAGCTTCCTTTTGCTGCTTCTGGTTTTATGCCGGCAAGGTCCGTCAATGATATCGTGTAGAGAATTGTCGGGGTTCCAAGTATAACGAATCCTTATTTTATATGTACGCATTTTCTTTTGAATGTCGTATTTCATTTATTTTTTCTTTTTTTTTTGAATCGTAGTTTTCTCCTTCGATGAGTATCTGCTGATTCGGCTAGTGTCCCCTTCTCGACCTTGGCTGCTATAGCGGTGAGGTGATGGGGTTCTTATTTCATTCCGCCGTTCGTCCGGTTAGCGAAATTTTCTTGTCATCATTTGCTAATTTCCTTCCGTGCTCTTACGTAGCGAAAGACCCTTTATTGTTAATTTTACGGGTACCGTTAATGTTCTTTTCGCCGTTTTTGCGATAACTAAATTAGGCCTTACATAGTTAAAGAATCGTAATTGTCTCGCGGTTAAATAATTGTATCGTAATATCGTTCGTAATATTTTGTATGCGTTCGCGTTTTTCGTTCCCGAAATTCGTCTCGCGCTGCACCGCCTGCCGTCGCACCTTACCTTCCGAACTGAGTGCTGACGCTGTCTCGGCACTTTTCGTCTATCCCCACTGACAGAGATTGTGCGAGATTGCCATTAGGGGAATCTTTGCTTCTTTGTATAAATTGATCGTGATCGCTCCTTTCTACCTCACTGCTAGCTGAATTGCTGTCCGTCTGTTTTGTTGTCCGTTTGCGTGATTTTCTTCGAGTGCTTTTGGTGCCTTGTGCTGTTGCTCCACCTCCTTGTGAATATATTGGTAAGTATTCATTATTAAGTGCTCTTTGTGGTCATATTTTCGTGGAAGCTGCGTTCTTCCCTTACATATTTCTCTGGTGTTTTCAGAGAAGAGAAGAAAAGATGGCTTCTTCTGGCTCATGGGGGTCTGGATCTGGACCTCGTACTTTTAGGCGCTCTTACCCTAAGCGATCTTTCCCGGCTGTCGAGGTACGAGCGTTCTCGACTCTTCTTCCGTCTCGTATGAGGGTTGCTTGATCAGATGATCGAGGACATGCTATTTCTCCGGTCTGTTCGGGAGTATCTGCATTGGCGTCTCGGAGCCCCTCAGAGGGCGGCGTTTAGCGCGCCTTCAGTCTAGTCGTGGTCGAGGTGCTATTGGAGGGGCAGCCGTTGCGCGTGACTCTTCTTCTACATCAAGCCGAGCAGCTGGTCGTGGTTGCCGTCAGCCCTCGGGATCTGTTTCTTCATCTGGCTCTCGTGTATTTCGGCGCAGTCTACCTCCGACTAGGCCCATTTCCGTTGTTTTGCTTAGTGCGCACGTGAATAGTAATTTTATTTTGACTTGTTATTCCGTTAGTTGCTTATTGATTCCGTTATTCGTCCTTGTGTCGTTTCAGTGCTCACTGAATGCTTGACAGTGCTCTTGCTTGTACTTATACCGTTACGCGTTTGAATTCTGAGAATTACGAGTCGGTGTTTCCGTCTGCCGGCGACTTGCTTCCGTCTTTCGGCTCCGTGCCGTCGTTTGAGGTCTCCCGTGCGGTACCTTCACGGGTAACTTTATCTCGGGACGCTTTATCTCGTTTATCACCGTCGGTGCTCAGTGCACCGCCTGAGCGATCCGTGGTTGAGGTTAATTCCGCTAACGATTCGTTCACATCTCCCTTATCTATGCTACCGAGTGATTCGTCATCGCGTAGTACCGAGGTAGACGCGCGTCCGTCTTCCCGGTTATCGGTTTCGAATAATTTCAGTTCCGTATTAGTGCCCTGTCCGATTTGTTGTGATTACATGTTCACGCCTATTTATCAATGCTTAAATGGTCATTCGATATGTAGCTTTCGTCGGGATAATACAACGGTTTGTGCGAAACTTAGTGTTGGAATCTTTGGCAGGTGAATACTCTCGTCCGTGTGTCGCCTTCGCCTATATTAGATATTCCTTCTGAGTCGGCGGTGGGCCTTGTCAATTCTCGTCGGATTATTACAGATAGCGATTTCGACAGTCTCTTCTAACGCGTCTTTCATGCATTATGTTTTTGTCACTGTTATGTGAGTTAGCTTCTATTTTGCGTTTCTCTTACTTGTTTTCTTTTGTATATATATATATATATCCCCTTTCCTTATTGCAAGTTCGACCAAGCTCCCGAATTCCTTATGAGCCTGGTAGGGTGTTAGTCCCTGTGCGGCCTGACCCAGACCCCGTTGATACTTGGGTCGGTATCACACCGCCTACATCGCCCTGGGGCGATCAGCCTTTGGCGCAGAAGCCTTCCAGCCCCACTTCTTCTGTGCCGGACGATCTATTGGGGGACCTGTTCCTGGATTTGGATGAGGACGGTGTTTCGGATGATGTTTCCGGAGGCGTTGCAGTTGCTGAGTCAGGCGGGTTAGCTGCCGCTCAGTCGACTTCCCGGGCTCCTCAGGCTGAGAACTCTGACGAAGCAGATGCTATGCTTGTGATTTGTTCACTTGTCCTATCTGTGACAATTTTATCTATCCGAACTTTCTGCAGTGCGATAATTGTCACGCCGTGTGTGATAGCTGCCTATCCCGCTGTAGGGTTTGGGCTGTATGTCGGGGATCTGCTCCGGTCTGGAGGAACCGTCTGCTTCAAGAAATCGGGTCCAGAATGCGCTTTCCTTGCCGCCATCATCACATAGGTTGCCCTGAGGTGCCCGCTGCCGATGCCTGGTCTAGTCATAGTGACTCCTGNGTTCGACCAAGCTCCCGAATTCCTTATGAGCCTGGTAGGGTGTTAGTCCCTGTGCGGCCTGACCCAGACCCCGTTGATACTTGGGTCGGTATCACACCGCCTACATCGCCCTGGGGCGATCAGCCTTTGGCGCAGAAGCCTTCCAGCCCCACTTCTTCTGTGCCGGACGATCTATTGGGGGACCTGTTCCTGGATTTGGATGAGGACGGTGTTTCGGATGATGTTTCCGGAGGCGTTGCAGTTGCTGAGTCAGGCGGGTTAGCTGCCGCTCAGTCGACTTCCCGGGCTCCTCAGGCTGAGAACTCTGACGAAGCAGATGCCATGCTTGTGATTTGTTCACTTGTCCTATCTGTGACAATTTTATCTATCCGAACTTTCTGCAGTGCGATAATTGTCACGCCGTGTGTGATAGCTGCCTATCCCGCTGTAGGGTTTGGGCTGTATGTCGGGGATCTGCTCCGGTCTGGAGGAACCGTCTGCTTCAAGAAATCGGGTCCAGAATGCGCTTTCCTTGCCGCCATCATCACATAGGTTGCCCTGAGGTGCCCGCTGCCGATGCCTGGTCTAGTCATAGTGACTC
>QLSS01000214.1:25072-38865 GCA_024372645.1 Trichomalopsis sarcophagae | reverse complement strand
TTCTTATCGTCCGCGGCCTCTTTCGCCTGGGACCCGTCGATCTATCGACTGGCGCGCTTCCGAGGATTCCGACGATCGTTATCCCATTCTTCCGTGGTGATGTGTTTACAATGCTTTAAATTCTTGTGATTTGTATGTGATTAATATATATGGTTTTACTGGGACTTCCAGTGATTATTTATTTTAAACCTTAGTCTTGATCCAAGCGGCATCTCCTACTAGTTTTCTTGTTAAGTCTTGTTTATTTATTGATTTATATTAGTATGATTTTCCTATACTTGTTTCCCTGAGCTGCTCGAGCCTTGCTGCGTCCGGGGGTCGCTAGATGTTCGATTGAATGTTCCTTTATTTCATGCGGCGTCCGGGGGTCGCTAGATGTTCGAGCTTTTCTGACCGTTTATTCGTTATTGATTTAATGTAATTGTTTGTTAAATTTTACTCTTGTTTAATTTAAATGTTTCTAGTATTGTATTTATTTATCTTACTATTCTTATACAGTGTTTTTATCATTTTATTCCGATACAATTTTTTTATTATTTTGTTCAAGTATTAGTTATTTTATTATTTTATTTATTATTTTACTGGCTCATATCCTTTACCTGCAGTATTATGTATTTTTGTTCAATTTTTTTTTCTATTATTTTTTTTTTTCTATTCTATACTTATATTAGTACCCTTCTCCTGTTCGATTTCCGGTATATATCGTTTAAGTTTAATTATATTTACTATTCGTGTTGTATCCCCTTTTTGTATCTTCGCTTTGTGTGGAGTAGTTAATAGCTATGATTTCGCACGGGCCCTTATATTCGGGTTTAAATTGGCCGACTTTGGGCTCCTTGAGAACATGTACCATTTCTCCTTCTCTAAAGTGTTGCACGTTTAATTTCCTGTCGTAGTAGTGTTTCGCGCGGTGGTTTGATTGTACCAGATTCATCGCTGCCATTGTTCTAAGTTGAGCGTAAGCTTCTGTTGTGTCAGCTAGATAGTCGTCGTAGGTTTGTAAGTGCTCTCGTGGTGGGAAACTTGACGGTGTGCGTGCCCGTCGGCCAAAAACTAATTCGTGTGTCGAGTATCCTAGTCCGCCGTGTTCCGCGGAGTTATAAGCGTGCTGTGCTAATGGTACTACTTCATCCCAATTATCGTTGACCTTGATATACATTTTAATGTACTCTTTAAGTGTATGCTGCATTCGTTCTATTCCGCCGTTGGACTGGGGATAGTAGGCTGTTGTTGAGTACTTATTGACTCCGAATATACGTGCGAATTCTTCCATCACTCGGTTCATGAAGTGTGCTCCTTGATCGGAAATGAGGGTTACGGGTGAGCCAAAATAGCAGATTAGTTTCTCAGTAAGTGCTTGCGTTACTTCCCATGCTGTTACGTGTCCGACTGGCACTAATATGCAAAATTTTGTAAAATTATCTTGGATGGTTAATATGTATCGGTTTCCTCGTTCGGTTTGGGGCATTGGTCCGCAGAAATCAATTGATATTTTGTCAAATGGGTGCGATGGGGTATCCGTGATGAGCATTGGTAGCTTTGTTTTTACCCGCACCAGTTTCTTTCTTGGCACCCTGCGCATCCTCGAATAAACTGTCTAACGTCTGCTTGCATGTTTCGCCAATAGTATTCGCCAGCTATTCGGTTATATGTTTTGTTTGTTCCCTTATGACAGCCACTGATGACTCGTGGTATTCCTTAATGAGTCTGTATCTGTCCTCGACCTTGGGTACTGTTAGGTTAATTTTAAACAGTACGATTGATATTGCTTTTCCTTTAAAGGTATTGTTACATTGCTCAATTACGGGTTCCCAGTCTGCGAGTGTGATTATTCCCAAATCTCTGATAAGGCCAAACGATGTTATTTCGTATTTTTCAGTTAATGACTGCAGCGTTTTTACGCATCTAGCAATATCTGGCCTTAAGGGTTTGTCATGTAGGTGTTTCTTTAAAACGATTCCGAACATGTACGTGTCCCTGTGTTTTGTTACGATGATTTCGCCTATAAAACGTTGTGTTTCTAAGAGTTCTTCTGCGTGTATGTAGCGTCTTTCTATCAAAGCGTTTAGTACTTCTGTGTTGAGGATTATGTTTTCTGCTAAAATATAAGCTAGATTGCATTTATGCGCTAACGGATGGTCATTCAGGCTCTGTACCCCAGTGAATAGCTCCTTATCATTAGGGTCTCTTTTCCACTCTGGTGAATCTTGTTCTGGTCGCGCATCGGCTATTAAATAGCGTGTCATGGCTTCTCTTACGCGAGGGTTTTTTTGGAAGTTAGTGGGTTGTTCTTCCTGCTCTGATTCAGATTCTGATACTTCGTCGGATTCGTCTTCTGTTATGACATACGGAGTGAAGTGATTGCCCGCTATATGTAAATGTATAAATTCTTTGCCTCCGTTTAGATCGAAGTGACAGTAATTGTTTCGACTATTTGCTTGGAAGTGCACACATACGTTATATCCGAACTCCCTCGAGAATATGTATATGCAATCTGCGTCTCTGTACTCAACTTCTGATAGCAAGATGCGCCGTGCCTCTTCCTGATCACCACAGGTTTCCACATGTGGGCTGCACAAGAGTTTGTATCTCAGTTGGCTTGGTGTCATTTGCAGATTTAAGATTTTTATTATCGAATTTAACAGGCAGTTTCCCGGTGGCTCCATGGGTATGTTTCTCTCGTGCGTCAACGGTTGGATGTCTCTGCACAATCTTCACGCTGTGAGTACACGTAATAGTGTGGTGTCGGAGCTGGCTGAGCCCTGGGAGACGTGCCCTTAGTTGCCGCTGTTCGATCGGTCGCTGGTTGATCGGTGAACGAGTCCTCCATTGGTTCTTCGGACCCGTCGCGGCTTCCTCCCATTATGGGACTAGTATTATCGTGTTTTCTCTTGTCATGGAGGCTTACATCGATGTCTCTGTTGGATGCGTCTGAAGCGTTGCTCTCAGGCAAGGGTTCATTGTTGGTTTGATCGTCTATTTGCGGTGTAATATGATAGAAATCTTTCCTTGGTCTGTAGATGGGGAGAGTGCATTTTGGAGTGCTAGGGTGACTGTTGTCTGGGGCTGCGGGAACGTGCGTGGTTCAAATCGGCTGTGGGGAGTCTATACTTTCGTATGGTGTCTCTGTGCTTGGATTTCTCTTGTTGTCTCTCATTCCGTCGGGTATCTCGTTGCCACTTTGCGCTCTGTTTTCCCATATTTTGATTAGGGCTCCCGACTTATCTTGTCTACTTATCTCCTCTAAGTCTACGGTGAGACGAGTTCGAAATTTATTTCCCTTGCCGAACAATGTCTGCCGGAGATTTGCCATCGGTGATTCTGCGCTCGTTGGTTTATTACTGAGGCCTACGTTACTCGCCTCGCTATTCGTTTTCTGAGAAATGAGCCTTGATGTTTCATGGCTGTTGCTACTGTTTGGTACTCGCCTCGGCGTTAGTGGCTGTGATAAGTTGTGTCGATCCAGTGAATGCTCTTTTTCCCTGAGGTTGTGTCAACTTTCTACCTTTTGTTCTCGTTCTCCTTGATTAGCTCTTAAGGGTTCATCTTCGGCGTCGCTTCCTAAGCTACCGTTGCTTTCTTCGCTGATTTCCATGTCATTTCTGTGAAATTTTGGCGGACTTCTGTTAAGGGTCTGCTTTCGTACGGGCCTTTTAGGGTCGTCATTGTAGTTCGTTCCCTGAGTTTGCGGTGTGATTGCGGCTTGTACTCCAAGTCTCATATTTTCCTCCTTGCTGAGTTTTCTCAAGATATTGTTCGGGTCCGCCTGACTAAGAATCGGCTCGGATGTTTCACGTGCGTCGGGTAATTTGTAGCATGCACTGTATATTTTCCCGGTTTTCTCGCCGTGTACCTTCTTATAGACTCTCTTTTTGCCAACTCTTGTTCCTGTTTTGGGGTGCCATTCGTCGTCTGAAGAGCTGTTTGGATCCGTGCTCTCGATATAAACTATGACTCGTCGTTTTCTTTCTCTTGGGTTTCCAGAGTTTTCAGATTCTGTCGATATCCTTTCTATTTCTGCAGTATCGGCAGATTCAGGAAGCTTTTTGGATTTGAATGTTTTCCTTGTTGTTTTAAACAGTAATATCGTAGCGTCGTGCTCTTGTTTATCTGCCAACTCATGCAATTCTGATTTTGGCCTTCCTGGATTTTCTTCTCCTTCGTCGAGGATAGGTTTTCTAGAGAGTGCATCTGCGTTCCCGTTGCGAGCTCCGGGTCTGTACACTATATCAAATTCGTAGCCTCTGAGCTCTGCTTTTAATCTGTTGAATCTTAGATCAGGTTATTTGGTGGTGAAAATATGTTTCAGGGGCTCGTGGTCTGTTACTACCGTGAATTTGCGCCCTGCGAGGTAGTGTCTAAATTGATCTTTTGCGAACACGACGGCTAGTAGTTCCCTGTCGTAGGTGGAATATCTTAGCTCTGCTCCCTTGAGGACTCGTGATGCATAAACGCAGGGCTGGTCGCGGCCTAACTGTCCTTGACTTAAAATGGCCCCTATGGCGTAATCAGATGCGTCGGTTGTTACTAAAAAGGGCATAGTTGAGTCTGGTGCCTTCATCACTGGTTTCTCGCACAATGCCGTTCGTAGTTTTCGCGAAGTCTTTGATAAAGCGCCTGTAATAACCTGCGAGTCCTAAGAATTGTTTGACTTTCTTTGCGTTTGTTGATATTGGAAATTTATTTACTGCTTTTATTTTCTTAGGATCTGCTCGGATTTGTCCATCTCCAGCAATATGTCCTAAAAAGTGTGCCTCTCGATGTAGGAATTGACACTTCATGGGCTCGATAGTCAAGTTGGCGTAGTCTAGTCTCTTCATCAAGCGTCGGAACTACTTACCGTGCTCTTCAAGATCCTTAGCGAAAACGATTATATCATCTAAATAGACATATAATTCTGTCCCTTGTAGGCCTGCAAGTTCTAAGTCCATCAGGGACTGAAATGTTGAAGGAGCGCCTTTGAGTCCCATGCCTAAACGTTTGTAGCAGTAATGGCCGAATGGCACAGTAAAGGCTGTTTTGTGGGCGTCTGCGGGATCCATTGGTATCTGGTAGAATCCGGTCCTCAAGTCTATAGCGGTTATGTACCTAGCTGAGGCGACGCTGTCAATAATGTCTGCTGTATTGGGTATCGGGTAGCTATTTCCAACCGTTACTTCGTTCAGTTTTCTAAAATCTGTTACAAGTCGCCATCTTTTTGTACCGTCTGCAGCGGCTTTTTTTGGTATCACGTATGTAGGAGAGCTGTAGGGTGAATCTGTTGGTCGGATTATGTCGTCCTTTAGCAGTTGTTTTATCTGGCGCCCTAACTCCTCTTTCTCTTCCTGACTTGGTCGATATCCCTTCGATTGTACTGGAACATTTGTAATAGTAAGTATCTTGTGTGACACTAATATGAGTTATTTCTTCCTCCGCTAAATCCTTAGGTGTCTCTGGATCAAGAAGTTCAAAAATTCTTTCAGCCCTACTCTTGCTTTCATTGGAGAATATTGACAGTATATTGACGGTATCTGCAGGTTCGCCTTCTTCTACATTAAATTCTTCTCCTACCTCATTAATGGCTTCGCAGGCTTCCAGTGTCACTTCTAGTGGATTTAACCCTACCTCATATTCTGTAGTATTAACGCATAAGGTGTGTATTTTACCTTCTTGGTTAATAACAATGAAATTTCGAAAGTATAATCCTTCTCCTAAATTTTGTAAAGGGGCAAATCCTACTTGCTCTGATCTATCGCTTGCTCTTGCGTAAATTACTTGTCTCGTACGTGCTGGTATAATAAATCTTTCGTCTTGAGTAAATGGTATAATCGTCTGTCCAAATTCTATACATCTGTCTGCAGCATTGACCTTTCCACCGTATTTTGAATGCACATCCCATCCTAAGATTCCATCGGTATCAATGGGAAATTCATCAGGAACCACGTGCACGTCGCACTCTAGTCCCTCTAAACTCATATTTGTCTTACCTAGACTTAAGCATTCGCCCGGCGTAACTTTGTTAATGGCAATTACATATTGTTTATCAATTATTGTCCTATCAGTGACGTTACTCGCTTTAATCAACGTAACATCGGCTCCACTATCCGCATAGAAACGTGCTTTCCTTCCTTCTAACTTTTCGCTCGTAAGCTCTACGATCGGCGGTTTACGTTAAGCTGTAATAAATCTTATTAAGTACTTTCGATTATTAACCTTCTCCTGCACATTGGCTTCTTTTTCCTGTTTCGACTGTTCTTTTAACTTATTAAATTGTACGGCTATCACTTTTATTTGCTTTTTTGAATCTTCAATTTTCTCTTGCTTTTTATTGATTGGCCCCTCTATTTTATTTTCTTGTGTTTGCGTCGGTTTTCGATTCGGTGTTCTATTGCTTATTGATTGCTCGATACCCCTGACTGGTAACGAGCATCCTGGTAGTTTAAAGAATCTCCGGACTGATTTCTGGCATTTCTGTTATCTTGTCTATTACGGTCATTGTTATGATTGCCGTTGTTTTGATCATTGTAACGAATGTTATTATTGTTGCCTCTACCGTCGTTGCGCCTATTGTCAAATCCTCTGTCGTTTCGCCGATTATCAAAATCACGGTTGTATCGACGATTTTCAAACCCACGATCATTACGCCTGTTGTCGTATCCCCCGTTTTCGCGCCGATTATAATTTCGATTGTCGTCTCTATCATTGTTGTACCTATTATTGTTGCTATAATTCCTGTCATTGTCTCGATTATCGTACCCATTATCGTTGTTATAAGTTCTATTACTGTCTTGATTATTGTACCCGTTATTGTTGTTATAGTTTCTATTGTCCCCACCGTTACGTTCCCCTGAATATCTGCCCACGTTGTTCTTTCAATAAGCGCCATTTTGCTTTCCGTTATTTTCTTGGGGAGCGCTATTATTCTGCGTCCCTTTGTTTGCTTGCGGTGCAGGTATGACGTACGGCATCGGGGCTGGGGTGGGTATGGGAAAGGGGGTATATACTACTGGTTGAGCAGTGGCGACGGGTGCTGACGCTAGCTGTTCAAGTTTTTCTTTACTGAGACGTCCGTTATTTATCGCGTTTTCCAACGAGAAGCATTCAACGTAGGTGTGGCCCGGTATGTTACAATATCGACATTTATTTTCCTTGCAGTCTTTCTCTAAGTGGCCCTGTTGCCGACAATGGTTACAAACGCTCATACGCGTAGTGTACCAGACAGCTTCGCTGGCTATTGGCGTGGCCTTCGGTTCATAGTGCAGTCTTCGCGAATTGGATCCGGTTGCTGACTGTACGCGCGGCGCGCGCTAGTACGGTGTTCGAATGCTACGGCCTCTGTAATGGCTTCTCTGAGACATAGTGGATTTTTTGAACGAACTTGGTGTAGTAATTCCCCGTTTAGACCGAACAAAAATTGTTCGAGGGCCTCCTTATCGGCGTTATTTTTATAAGTAGCTCTCTCCCAGTTGCGCATGTCGCGGTTCGCGTCATAGATGTTTAACAATCGGTTGTGCAATGTTTGAACGCGTAGTCCGTAGTCTCGGGCACTTTCTCCTGCATATTGGCGAATTACTTTAAAATCAGCTAACACAATCCGCTCCGCCAACGCCGCTGTACTGCGTAGTTAAATCGGCTAGCAACCGCTCCACGGTGTCGTATTGCGTCAGGCGCGATGTGTAGCCGTCAGCAGCACGTCCCCGAAACTTCGATGCCAACGAGTTGATTACCCAGCGTTCGGAGTCCGGGCCAAATTCGTGAATTACGTCGCGAACTGCGCGACAGAATAGTGCAAGCATGTCTGGATTTCCGTCGTAATGAGGGATTGTGTTTAGTGCTTGGTGTAGCGAGAACATCCAGCCCTCGTCTCGAGAGAGGTCTCTATGCTGTTGTACGGTTTGCGTCTGTCGGATTATTGGGTCAGAAGTCGGTTTTAAATTTAAATCCTCGCGTACCTTATCCTCCATGCATTTTTTGAATTGTTCGTATTGTTCTATAAAATCTGAGTCTCCCGGTTGCGCCATAGGTTGTAGTTCTGTGTCAAGCTTGTCGAAGAAATTACCTATCGAAGGTAACACGTAATTTTTAGAGTCGGGTACATCGCCTAACAGCGATCGGTTAAGACGTCTATCGGCGGGTAGCTGTTCGGTGAAGGTTAATCCTCGGTGTTCAGTATAACGTACGTCGTGTGCGTTGTTTCGCGTGTCGATCCAGCTTATTCTGTCGTTTCGAGCTGAGGCAAGGATTGGTTTTTTGTCATCGGTGTCATTGACTGTGTCTAACGCGACGGGGCTTATCTTGATACACATGTTTCGCCGAATAGTTGAGTCTCGGTTTGTAACGCAGTCGTCTGATATTCCTTCCTTGATATTGAGCATGAGTGGGTTGTTTTCGTTAAATGTTTTACACTTGGGAATCGTTCCGTTATTATATGTCGTGTGGAGGTTAGATTGTTGCGACGTTTTGTCATTTATTCCCGAAAGTTCTAATTTGCCTCGGACTTGCAGGAGGTGTTCTTTGGCGATCTTTAGCAATTGTAATTTATCGCTTGGGATAAACTGTCCTTGCTGTAATATTCGCTCTATGTGACTTATCGTGGTGTCGATCATTCCCCTCGATGGATGCTCCATAGCCACCTCCGCGAGTTGCAATGCGATTGTTAATCGAGTGTGCAGAAGGAGCGCCGGTTCCGCTGACGTCTCGAATTCTTGCAAGCGTCTTTGAAACGTGTCGGGATCGTTAGCCTCGCGTATGAATATGTTCTGTGTTTCGAGATCATTATTTTCGTTGAATTTTGATATTTTATAATCAGACGGATTTGATTCTGCCATGTTTCATATTTTGTCACGGTACTTAAGACCACGGAATTTTTTATATTTCGGAGCGGTTTAAGTTAGTTGTTAGTTATCAGAACTGGAAGAGTTCTCACTGGTGTTAATCCCAGGGTATAATTGTTAGTTTCTATTAATATTTACTTGATTTACCTTAAAGTGGCTGTGATGACGAGTACACAGGCAAAGTTCATCCTTCCTTCCTGTCTATTGGATTGGAATGGTAACCGAGTAATCTATTTCTAACGCGTGTTAAAATACGCCTGTATAATTTGCGAACAAAACCCCACACTTAGCACCAGAAAATGTTATGTCTGAGTGTCGATAGTTTTGTTCTCCGTGAGGTGTTAAGCTCACGGTTGCTGCGAAATTACCGGGGTAATGAAAGAACACGAGAGATTATCGGTGAATGTGTCTATTTATTAATCGTGATTCACAATGAACTGATTGTATAAAAGAGAGAACGCGTGTTTAAGGTGATCTCGGAGAATGTGCGCTCTAAGTGTACGATTCTATCTGTCTTCTCCGAGTCAAAAACTACCGGTCTAATGCTGGATCGTGGGTGGCGGAATCGGGCGAGCGTCCGCATGCACCCCCTTTTATAGAATCCCCGAAGGGAGATTATGCTGAGTCGAAAGAAACGGGTTTCGGGGTGAGTCCGAGCTGTTGCTATGCGCGGATCTGGCAACTTATGCATCGATTGCATTATAACTAGCAACGCTATACACGTGACAATATAGATGGAGTCGTGTTCGTAAATTTAGGTTGATCCTAACAAACTTATTTTATACATTACAAAATATGGTTCTTACGAACTATTCTGAATCAATGTCTACGTCTGCATGAATGTCTAAGTGTTGTGATAGAAATTAGTCCTCACTCTCGCTTAACAGAATACCTGATAGATAGCTAGTAAGGGCGCGACCGATCCAACACAATACTCGTTCGCTCGTCTCTACCTGCGCGTACGTTACCTTTGCCCAAGGCAGTCGGTTAAATCCGCCGCTCTGAACTAAAGGTCGAAGTTTCCGGACAAATAAGAATTATTTCTATTTTACGCGAGTATTTGCTCTGTGCGGATTACCCGGACGTAACACTATATAGGTGCGCAGTTTTCCTCTCTCTTACAAGTTTTGAGAGTATTTTGTGCTTTAAACAATTTATATCACTATCCTAATGTTTGATACTATAAATTGTAAGGTTTTGACATTAGATAACATAATATTTTAAATAAATAATATTTTAAATAAGGAATTTTCTTATGAAAACCCTGATTAAGCACCACTGCAGCCAGTGAACTACCTTAATAAAATTATAATGACTCCAATTTTAAATTGTAATTATGTATAGAAAGTCCATTAGTAGTTAAAGATTTTAGAAATTCTGTAGGTAACATCTAAGTTTTCTTCATTATAATTTTCTGATGTATTTACACTTAAATATTGAACGAAATTTCCTTCCATAATAGCTAGTATTTTAATATCAATATCGATTACATCATAGTTGTAGGGGGCAAGAATTACTTTATCCTTTAATGTTTTGTCATTGATTTTTGTTATTTTCAAAGATTTCTGTAATAATGTCTCCTATTGATATCGTGTTAACAGGTATTTGAAATAGTTCATTTTCTTGTTCATAAAGATTTAGACAATTTCCATCACCATCATAATAGCTATTGTTTGAAATTGTCATCGTTGTTGGATACACGAAGGTTTTGATTCAATTTTATGCGTCTAAAATTTGTCTGCAAGTACCTTTACTTCACTAAATTTTCGATAAATTCAATTCGACTACTGTGTCAAACTACCGGTAATGTTTGTCTAAAATCTCCTGAAACGAGCAAAGATTTTTCAACAAACATTATTTCTACGTCACATAACTCTTGAAAAAGATGATCAACTGCTTCAAAAGCAAATTTCGATATCATTGATATTCATCCCATATTATAATTTATACATCTTAAAGTTTTTTTTTATTCATAGAATTAGGTTTTACATTACATGTTGCACAGTCATTAACATTTGGTGGTAATTTAAATGTTGTATGCACTGTTATTCCATTACTAAGTAAATTTGCTGCAATACCAGTCTAAGTAATACATAAAAATGGTATATTATGTAATTTTCAGTAATCTATTAAAACATTAAGTAAATAATTTTTTTCACTCCCTCCTGGTGTATCAATAAAAATACACTTATACTGTTTATAATATAAAATTTCTAAAACTGTATAATGTACATTGTTTTTATTTATGTTAAGGGATCCAACTTTCTTCAGTAATTTATCTAGCATATTAGTTTCTTTGTACAAAAATGTTGCATTATCAAATCTTTGAATGTACATTGTTATATTAGGCAAATTAAAATCACTTAACGTCAAACCGTTTGCTTGCATTACTTTTTCAATTGCATTTACTACTATATTTTCACATGTACATTCTTTATATTTAGGATGATAAAAATTACTCTTACATTTGTAACATCTAACGATGCTACCGCACTTATTTAATTTTTACACCTTTAGCTTACACTTTCGTGCAATAGCTGGGTCCTTTGAATGTTTGTGAATAATAAAACTTTTAGAAAATGACCCAAAGTTAATCGTATCTAAATTCTAAAAGATAGAGAAAAGGTATAAATGACCCGGTGTTATTCGGTTCATTTATCCAAGCGATAGCTATATAGAGGAATAGAAAAGTTAGGATAGTAAAAATAGATTCTTACTTACTTTTTGCCGCTGGCTGCTTCTTTGGTACTAACGTGAAGGGATGAAGGCTCTTGGTAAAAATAAAACAGAACACTTACAAACAAGCGCGTGGATCTATTATCTATCGCGTACAAGCGCGAGAATACTATCGAGCTTACTTAGAGCCGGTACCGGAGTGTCGAACTAGAAGGATGTTTCGTGCTGGGGTCACGTTCCGCCTAGATGCCGAAAATTAGCGAGTAAGAAAAGCCGTTATATTTGAGCTTTCCCTCACTTTCGCCAAATTTTCTCATCTCTCCTCCTACGCAGCTTCGGCCGGGCTCTTTGGTTTGTCTACGCCCTCTCCTCTATGACTGTGGTTCGCCTATACGCCGCTTTCGATGCGCACGCCAAATTGTATAAAATTTCCCAAGCATTTTATTTATCATTAATAAAATTTGAGCAGAGTATTGTATAAATATTTCAATATTTTAATTTTATTACTTGTGAAATTTTCTACAAATCGATACCGGACAACTATATCTAAAACTTAGTAATAAAGCTCTTCTGCGCTTTTGGTTAAGAAAATATTATAAATAAATGAATTTACTCTTGAATTTACTAATGAAATTTATACATTTCATTCATCTACAGCTTCAATATTTATTCTAGCTCATTTTTTTTTAATTTAAAAAATTAACAATGCATTGTTATAACAACCGTTTCACACCGACTGATTATTATAACTCTGCAAAATGACATACTTTCCTGCAACAATCGTAGTTTCACACCGATCTCCAACTTTCGTGGTGTAGTTATGCGTGATTCATTACCAATTGATGGTCCGCATTACAATGAATCAGCCATAGTAAATTTGGATGATACTCGTGGCCCTGGTACGCATTGGTTTGCATACCGTAAGTGCGGTCCACATGTAATTTACTTAGATAGTTTCGGAGATCTTGAACCTCCAATAGAATTACTACTTTATCTGGGCGTTGATGGAGTAAAATATAATCATGAAAGATATCAAGATTATAATACATTCAATTGTGGTCATCTTTGTCTTAAGTTTTTGAGTGAAAACCTATATAAGAAGATAAAAAAATAGTTGATAAGACATTATCAGTTTAACTGTCATGGAGGATTCATTGTCTCTGAGTCTCTCTGCTACATCTTCTATACTTGAAACTCAATACTTTCCTCCTATTGAACTATCTCCAAATAAAAATTAAGTTCTTGGATTAGTTGAATTGCTCACATTTAATTCAATTCCTAATATAGATACAAAAAATAACAAGTTCTACATAGGTGAGGAGATAATTAACTTGCCGACAGGTAGCTATGAGGTTGAAGATATAGAAAATTATCTTGATGATACATTAGCTTCGAAAGGTATATCAACATCTCTTAAACCCAACAATAACACTCTTCGCAGTGTAATTCAATGTATCCATACCATTAATTTTCGTCCGTGAGATTCGATTGCTCAACTACTGGGCTTCACACAACGCATTCTTGAAGCTAACACTATGCATAGAATTTATGCTATCGAGATTGAATAATGTAAGAACGTTGGTTTATCTACTCTCATGAAAGGATGGGCCTCGATCAATCCTAGTCAGAGTCTAATCATTCAAAATGCCGGCTGGCTTGATGTTGAAGAGAAAGAAAATTTAATGAATAGTAATGGCTACTTTGATATTTTTATACCACAAAGTATGATTCTAGGTTTCGCTGAAGACTATCGTAAAATAGTAGTCAATGTAAAGCATGAACTTATACTCACTAGATCAAGGAATGATTTAAATACTGTTATACAGACACCTACGAGAGCTGCGACTAACGACACAGCAGCTACATATGAAGAATTCAAAATTACTTTGATGAAAATCGAGTGGCTTATGTCTTATGTAGTACTCTCTAACATGCATAAGATTCGTTTGCTTAGTCATATTCAAAAGAATAAATCAATTGAAATGAGTTTACGTAGTTGGGAGCTGTATGAATATCCGCTGCTCCCCACTACGCCAAGACATGTTTGGACAGTCAAAACGTCTAATCAATCAGAAAAGCCTCGTTTTATCATCTTTGGCTTCCAAACAAATCAAAAGGGATTGAGAGATGTGAATGCTAGTCGCTTTGATCATTGCAACATCAGTAATATAAAACTCTTCCTGAATTCACAGTACTATCTATATGGAAATCTTAATTTGGAAATCGATCGCAATCAGTAGGCCATACTCTACGATATGTATGCATACTACTATGCATACTATTGTAGTATGCATACTACTATGC
>QLSS01000214.1:0-17459 GCA_024372645.1 Trichomalopsis sarcophagae | reverse complement strand
ATATATATGTGTGTGTGTGTGTGTCTGTATGTGTGTGTGTGTCTTTACATGTAAAATGATTGTTTATTTTTGTTTGTCAGAAAAATTTACTTTGCTACAAATTAAAATTAAATACAAGAGATTTCGTGTACCTAGTGCCAAGACAATACATTTATCTATATAATACTTGATGTGACTTTAGGTAACGATTCGACTCTTTATCAGGATCATGATGATTATTCAAGATTATTCATACAGCAGACTTCAAACGTGCAAATATAGCAAGGAAGATATGTAGATCAGTTTATTTTTTTAACATATTTGTTATTATGATAATTAATCATCAATATATGTCAAGCGTCAATTTAATTTGAGACATATCTAATAGTAAAGTACTGTTAATAAAATTAAGCCTGGACAAATTTTAACTATTAATAATTTATATAGTAAGCCAGAAAATATGAAAAGGAATCAGAACAAGAAAATTCGACGGAAATATGAAAAAAAAAAAACTATAATGGTGATAACTTTTAAAAATGTAAAATGTTAGGCGAGTTTAATTTATTCTGCAAAGAAATTACAGATAGAAAAGAACTGTTCTTATTTCAACAAAATCCAGTTTATTATATTTAATCGTGATAAAGCGAAGAACAATTCTAAAGACAATTACTACGTTACTTGCCATGCCCGTTTCATTGTACTTATGGTGTTTGTATGACGTTCTAAAACATAGAAGAAAAATTTTAGTTCCATGCCCGTATTATTTTGTTTATCGCCGATAAACAAAATAATACGGGCATGGAAAGTAACGTTGTAATAAACAGGACTTGTTGAATTAAGTTGTTCTTTTCTATCTGTAATATCTTTGCGGAATATATTAAACTCGCCGAACGTATTACTTTTTGGAAAGTTAATTTTTATAAATACTTCAATACTTTTTAGTAATTTTTTGAGTATTTCATATTCCACGTCATAAAAATAAAATATAAGCATCTTTAGAACCTTTCGACCACAGCTTTTTTGTAACATTCTAATCACTAACATGATATCACTGAAGGTTCTAATATACACCACCTTTGAATTATTTCTACCCAGACCTTGTCATCGGCCACCCTGTACACCAAGACACTGCCCTTAGATGATTTTTATACCTAGACACCAAAAACTACGGAGCGGACCACGTAGACCTTATCACCAGTCACCTTCCATACCTAGATATTGCTCTTGAATGATTTTTATACCTAGACACCAAAAACCACGGTGCGAACTACCTAGGCCGCATCAACGGCCACCTTGTACACCCAGACACTGCCCTTGAATAATTTTTTCACACCTAGATACAAAAAACCACGGAGCGCGCCACCTAGAACGCGTCATCAGCCACCCTTCACACCAAGACACCGCCCTTAAAAGATTTTCCAGGTAGTTTTAACGAGGCTTAGGTGGTGCGCTCCGTAATTTTTGGTGTCTAGGTATAAAAATCATTTGAGGGTGGTGTTTAGTTGTACAGGGTGGCCGGTGTCGAGGTCCAGGTGGCGCGTTCCGTGTTTTTTGGTGTCTAGGTATAAAAACCATTTAAGAACAGTGTCTTGGTGTACAGGATGGCCGATGACGAAGTCTAGGTAGTTCGCAACGTGGTTATTGGTGTCTAGGTGTAAAAATCATTTAATAGCGGTGTTTAGGTGTACACGGTGGACGGTGACGAGGTCTAAGTGGTTCGCTTCGTAGTTTTTTGTGTCTCAGTGTAATGTAAATATTCGTTGACAGCTAAAACACCTATCTAAATTTTTTTAACATACAGTATCAATCGTAGCCACTATAATAATATTTTGCTACAAAACAATCAATGTTTTCATGTTAATAAAAAAAATGTTACAAAAAAATCATGATCAAAATGAGCTAAAGATGATTATATTTTATTTTTTGAGGGCAAATATGATATACGGAGAAAAATTAACTAAAAAAGATTGATATATCTAAAAAAATGACTTTTAAAAAAGAAAAAGGTCAGACAAGTTTGATATATTCCGCAACGAAATTACAGATAAACTAGAACTGTGAGTAATCGAATAAAGTCAATTTTATTATAATATGTATTATTATAAGTTTATTATTAGTTTATTATATTATTATTTCTAATGGATCAACATATAACTTAACTTTATGGTCTTTACAAAATGGCATCCCTTGTGGGGAACTAGCCATTATTACTGGAGCAACAATTAGACTAGAATTCTGAATTTTTAGAAGAACTAACTTAGATGTTTTGAGTAGAATTTTTGGAATTTAGTATTTGGAAGTAAAAGGAATTTTTTTAATTAAAATTTTGATACTAAAAAGTATTGAATCAAGTAAATACGATGGCAGATGACTTAAATCAAACTAGGGAGCTCTCGATCAGTTTTACCGCGTCCAGCAATTGGAACGCGTGTGATAGAGGCCAGTCAAATACAAAATATTTCCAGAGCAGTAATGCATATACTGGAGTATGACGGAACCAATTTAAATTTATAAGAATTTATACAAGACGTAGACAATGGTTTTACCTTGCTCCCAGCAGAACAAGAACCTCAATTTTTAAGGTTCGTGATATCACGGTTAAAGGGCAAGGCGAGACAATCGTTGGAAGGCAATACTTTCCAAACGTTAGCAGAGCTTAAGAAACACCTCAGAGACTGTTTTGCCCCTTCAAGATCTTACGGATATTACTTGAATGAAATTCAAACTGCATCAATGAGGAAGGGAGAAAATGTCCGGCAATTTTACGGACGTTTAAATGCTCTGATAAATAACGCTATAGCGGCTGTTAAGAAGGGACTGACGGCCACTCAAGCTGCAGTGGACCAAAGACCACACTTGGAGTTGCTCGCGCTCGAGTCCTTTGTCAATGGTCTTCCCGGCGGTTGGCGAACAGGAATCATAGACACAGCTCCACAAACATTGACAGCGGCATTCCACACCACAATAAAGTATGAGAAAGCCAGAATTAAGATGTATGGTGAAAGTTATGAATACCCTAGAGTATACTACGTGTACTGTAAACCGGATCAAGCCTCGAACGAAAGAGAAGATCCCGGGAATTACCAGAATTTCGCGTCACACAGACATCATGATGACTCAGAGAGTAACATCCCTAAAACGGTGAATTTTAATGATCCCGAGCCGAAGAGAAACGAGGTAAATTATACATATGATCCGAATGACACTCACTGTCCCAGAACAACAATTGAAAATGGGAGGATAAAAGCTCCTCCTCAATTCAGCTATGCTAACGCACCCGAACCCACGGTTCCAGTAAGTATATTAAAACGGACGCCTGGACTGGCCAGAAGTCGATCAGTGTCCCCAGTACTGAGACATCCATCAGAAATGATACAGAAAGGACACTATGGACATCCCTATCCACCGATGATGGGACCGTATCCGTACATGCCACCCAATCCTTATTGTTTTTATCCACCTGGGAATCCTGGATTCCCCTACCCTTACATGAATCCCTACATGCCTTACCCAATGCAACCGCTTGTGCCTGGCATGGACTACCATCCAACTCATGCAAGGCCGGATAATCGGCTGTACGATCCTAAAACGGACAGGTCCAGATCAAATTCACCATACCGCGGTGACAAGAATCATTTAAACTGGGAAGCAGCTTATCGAAAGGACGCAGCGATGAGCTCACCATCCCAACAGCATCCCATGAGCCCAAGAACAGCAACCCCAGAGGATATCCAACACAAATAATTCGAATCACCACCGCAGACCGGACAAAACCGTCCATAAAACTACGAGTAGAACAGCTAGAGACAAACGAGGCCATCTGTTTAATCGACACAGGCTCACAGATAAATGCTGTAAAGCACAGTTCATTAAAACCAGAAACTATAATAGAACATGACAATTTTATGCACATTATGGGAATCTCTCCTAAAGACATGGTGACTCAAGGTACAGTAAAATTAACAATAATGGGCAAAGAACACCTCTTTCATATCCTACCTGCAGAAACTACGTTAGAAGAGGATTTAATACTAGGAAATCCGTTTTTGTATTATGAAAAAGTAAACATTATGTTCGGGGAAGAAGTATTGATTACGGAAAGCCAGCCTATAACTCCCGTCCCGTTTATGCACAAATTATTCCCGGAAAACGAGATACATCCGGACGAAAAATACGGACCTTTGGGACACGAAAAGTTTCCAGTCAAAAGTGCCACCTCTTATTATATGAAGTACGAATTTCCATTTGAAAATGAAAACATCGAACCCGAAACGTTGGAACCACAGCAAAAACCTTTTAGTTATAAGGGTTTTAAGTCACACGGTAAAACAGTCATTAAATTACCAGCTAGAGCAAAGGTGCCAATACGAATCCCAGCTACGAAAAACTCAGTAGTTGGAGAGGCGTACCTGGGGCGAATAACAATAGTCCCAGGTGTGTACATTAAAGAAGCTGCGGTTATCAATGAAAACGGATACTGTTACGCTATGGCCATAAATACTAGAGAAGATCCAGTGGAAATCGAAATTACTCCTCAATATCTCGAACCTTTTGATATGAGCGAAGACGAAGACTTTTACGAGTTTCCCTTGGAGGGCGAACCCATTACAAACCAAGAAGATAGAGAAAAGTACATCATGGATAAGGTACAGCAGTCTTACCATACACGCCAAGGACTAAAACAAATACAGCGAATAGTGAGAAAATATTCTCAATTGTTCTATTTGCCTGGAGATCCGGCCCCAAGAACAAATCGTGTGAGACATAAAATCCGGACAACGGACGAAGAACCAGTCCGAGTTAAATATAAGAGAGGACCAACAGGACAAGATGAGGAGTTATTTAACCAACTACAGAAACTCCTGGATGCCAATGTTATTCGGCGTTCTAACAGTCCATTTTGTAGTCCTTGCCAAATTGTCCCCAAGAAACCAGGACCAGATGGCAAAAGAAAATTTCGCTTAGTCATAGATTACAGGAAACTGAACGCCAATACTATTAAAGATGCCTACCCTCTACCTAACATTTTAGAAATACTCGAACAAATTGGTAGCGCACAGTATTTTTCAGTTTTCGACCTAGGAATGGGGTTTCACGAAATTGAGCTGGAACCTGAGGATATACAAAAGACGGCTTTTAATACTAAGTATGGACATTCTGAATACTTATGTATGCCGTTCAGACTTACCAACGCACCCCCGACTTTCCAGCGATTAATGGACTGTGTCCTATCGGGCCTACAGGGCGTGGAAATGTATGTATTCCTCGACGACATAGTAATTTATGCGAATGCGTTGGAAGAGCATGAAGAAAAGGTAAACAAGGTATTCGAGAAACTATCAGAGGCAGGACTACGCTTACAAATCGACAACTGCCAATTTTTAACACCAGAAATCGTATATTTAGGCCACATAATTGATAAAAATGGAGTTAGGCCAGATCCATCTAAAATTTCTGCAGTAAAGGAATTTCCACCTCCAACAAACCAATCTGAAATACGCCAATTTCTTGGATTAGCAGGATATTATAGAAGATTTATTCTCAATTTTGCAGAGAAGGCTCAATCACTTAATACACTGTTACAGAAAAATAAGAAATGGGAGTGGACTGGTGCGTAAGAACGAAGTTTTAATACCTTGAAGCGGGCCCTCTGCGAAGCACCGGTGTTAGCCTCAGTGGATCTTAATAAGCCTTTTATTTTAACTATGGACGCTAGTGACAGTGCTATAGGAGCAGTTCTCAGCCAAGGTGAATCCGGAGACGACCACCCGGTAGCGTAAATGTCCAGGTCCCTCAATAAAGCTGAAAAAAAAAAACGTGTGCGTCACGGGACGCCCGACAGAAGTGATAACTTCATATGATATTTATAGAAACTATCAAATATAGAACTTGTTTAACGCATGATGGCAATAATAATTTTATAGTTATATTTTTTGTTAATCTAATAATTTATAAATGGATCAGGAATAAGTAAAACGTAATTTAATTTCCTTTTGTATGTAAAATATATATTTTATGTACAATATTTATCATTATTTAACAGTTTAAGTTGACTGGCTGGTATTTAACACAACAATATGATTATCAATATACACGTAAATATCACACTCGGTAATTGAAAAATCAAAATAACTATCTGTTTACTAATACAATTTAATAACACAATGTTCACTTCAAAAGTTTTACTAATGTAGAGGTTATGTTTACTGTACACGCGCGCTAAGAGAAAAGTGTCGAGGAAAGAAAGGGAGAGATAGAGAGCGCCTGTAGTGGAGCATATCGACGGCTGACTGGAAGATCGCCGTATCTCAGCCGAGGCTTCGGAAACGCCGTATCTCGGACGCGATTTTTTTCCTCAAATTTTGTAGTGGCGTTAAATATGACGTAAAAATTTTTAAAATTTGCGTCAAAAATTCTGAAAAAAGTCAGAATTACTTATTTGATTTATTATTTGACATTAACTACACTGTAAGTATAGATAATGTAGAAATTCGAGTAGAAAAACTTTTCATTTTACACCGATAATATCGCGATTTTGTAAACCGATTGGAATGGCCTGTCGTTGACTAGGCGTGAGATCATTATAACCAACTTTGTCAATAATATCCAAGATTTCTTTAGGAAAACCTGATTCCTTCCACGACCGGATCGGATCAGAGGAAACCCCAATTTCAAAGTATATAGGGTCGCGCCGTAGACAAATCGTACTTTGTACTTTTTTTTGCCAAAGCGGCGCTATCGCGCCCCTAGATAATTTAAATTTAATATTTTACTAATTCAACAGAAAAAAATTAAAACTCTTCGTTGTACTCGTAGTTTTTACTTCTTTCCACCTCGCTAAACATTTTAAGTAAATATTATTCTTCCATAAATTTTACGTGTTTCGTAAAATGAAACAAAAACCTCTGCTGTTTTTCTACTCGAATTTCTACATTCTCTATACTTACAGTGTAGTTAATGTCAAATAATAAATCAAATAAGTAATTATGATTTTTTTTCATAATTTTTTACCCAAATTTTAAAAATTTTTACGTCATATTTAAAATTTGCGCAGTGTTGCCACTACAAAATTTGAGGAAAAAAAATCGCGTCCGAGATACGGCGTTTCCGAAGCTGCGGCTCAGATACGGCGTTTCCGAAGCCTCGGCTGAGATACTGCGATCCCGAAGCCACCGCCGGGATACGGAGTTCTCGAAGCCGCGGCTGAGATACGGTGATCTTCCAGTCAGCCGTCGATATACAGTATGCGAAAGAGAGAGGGCATGTAGACGCGAGCGAGTGAGAGAGAGAGCGAGAGAGAGAGAGAACACGTGCCAGTAGAGAGAGAAGAAAGCGCGCTCAGAGTGGGGATGTCTCCGCTGAGTCGCCGTATGCGTGCGAGAGAGAAGGCAAGAGACGGCAGGGTGGGAATAGCCAGACATAACGGCGCCGTAACGCATTCCAACCAATTCACTCCGTCCCATAAGAAGTTATCACTTCAAAAACTACTGAAGTACTGAAAAAGAGTGTCTCGCAGTGATTAACGCTGTGGATTACTTCAGATATTACCTATATGGTAGACATTTCATCATCTATGGAGATCATGAACCGTTAACGTGGATCGATTCCCTGAAGGATCCCATGAGCAGACTGAACCGTTGGAGACTGAGACTAAGAGGATATTATTATACGTTCCGGTATAAACCTGGAAAGCTGAACACGAACGCGGAAGCATTGTCCCGAAATCCAATTGATAAGAGGACTTTGGAGCAGTCAGAAGTACAGCAGAATTCTGTCCCGAATGAAGTTGTAGGAGAGGAGGCTAGAGTTCTACCAATAGTGCCGAAACCAACCAAAACTTCCCTAGCCAGACAAAATCTTAGCAGCAAGTCAAGCACTCTGGACGTACCGAAGAAGAAACCAGGAAGAAAGCCGGGTTCCAAAAACGAGGTTCTGACTGTGCCTAAGGGTATGGAGGGTGGACAAGCAAACTTAGATGCCAGTACTATAGCGAAGCGAATAAAGAGAAGAAAAGCGGACCGGTCAAAAACGGTAGCCTTTTCAGAACCGCTAGTAACAACATCGGAATTTTCGTCCGAAAGCCGCGTTGATAAATCAAACACCACTCTGACAGAGGATAACTGTCTGAAAACTTCGGACCCGCTACCCATACCACTGAGTAATAAATCAATACTTCCAAGTCTGGTACGTAACGACTCTGTATCTGAAGTCGAAACGCGGACACAAGCAGAGGACAACGATAAAAGCCTAGGCGAAAGTGAAGCGGAAGAGGTTATACAAGGAAAAAGTGAACAAGTGAGCAGTCCGCGTAGGGAAACAAATACTTATCCGACGAAGCGCGTGCTTGAGTCTTTGAAGGATTCGTCAACATCGAGCAGTGAAGGAGAATTACTAGTACCTCAATTGCAATCAACTATGAGGAGGTCTATGTCCGGACAAGTTATGGATAACAGTGAATTACATGAGCTGTCCAGGATAGATAAGAATGGTACAGCTATCAGCAATGACATACAAAACCAGGCTAGTAACAGAGGTGAAGAAACTACGATCAATCAGAAATCATCCTGCTGGGACAACTATATGGAACAACATCCAGAGTCCTCGTATCTCCGAGAACAAGAAATTGAGGAAACGGACGAGGAAGAATGGGATATACAAAATGCGTCCAGCTGGATTCCTCCCAGGAAAGCTAAGTCACTATCCCCCTCACCTTCTAAACCAGACGATGCAATACCAGAAGAATTTATCAAATCTAAGCAGGACAGATCCGTGCCCAGCAGTACGTTGAGAGAGTGGATGTTAGAGTACGCCGAGAGCAAAGCCAGTCCAATACGTATGAAGTCTCCTCTAAAAACTACAAAGGCAAGTTCCACTGCTTGGAATGAAGAAATAATGCATACAACGAATTGGCACAATTTATCTACGATAGAACAAGAAGATAGTGAGGAGGAGACTGAAGACGAGCGTCGACCAGTAAAAGATAAACGTTTAGAGAAATTTGCAGAACAGATAGTTGCCAAAGAAGGCAAATTAAGTGTCGATAATAAAACAAATCAGAAGAATCCGGAATTAGAGGCGAGGAAGTCATAAAGGAAATGCCTGACCTGCGACCCACAGAGACTACAGAAATAACTAATTTCGCAAAACTTCCAGCAACCGCACCTTTGCCACACATAGTGGAACCAACAAACGTTAAAGAAAAATTGAAGATGTTGAGTACAAGAGAGTGAGTGACATACTTAAAAGACAACATAGTCCACTTTGTCTCAGAGGACTTAAACCTGTCTACAGGTACTAACAAATTGCTCGCGGACATAGAAGCCATCCACCAAGAAGATCTGGAGAAGGCAAAAGCCAACATAGGCGATGTAAACACAACTATCAACCGGAAACGCTATATCTTTAGCCTAGTTGTAGCTAACAAGGCAGGAGATGAAGTTAAACCAAGTGATCTTAACAAGTGCTTAAAAACGTTAAAGGAACTTTTCTTAGGAAAGAAACTGCGTTCTTTCAGGATAGCTAGAACAGGGGAAATAACTGACACTTTGCCCAGAAGAACCTTGGTGCAAAGATTTAAAGAAGTGTTCCATAACGTTGACATGACGATAACGTTTTGCTATGGGACATGTAGGACAGTTCCGCCAGACCCTTCCAAATATTACTGGAAGGGAATAAAGGAGGACATTCAGGAGTTTGTCCGCAAATGTTCGACGTGTCAAGAACAGAAATTAGTGCGAATTAAAACACGAGAACCAATGGTAATTAGCCAAGTGAAGTGTTCCATAAAGTAGCCATCGACATAGTAGGACCGCTCTGTAAAACTACGGAAGGAAATTTGCACATTTTAACAATGCAATGTCAATTTTCGAAATTTTGTATAGCAGTGCCCGTATCTAATATAAAAGCAATCACCATTGCAGATGCCTTGTCCAGACACTTATTTGCGCAATATGGAGTACCTCGCATCATATTGAGTAATAGAGGTAAAAGCGTCCAAAATAAGTTATTATCGGAGCTGTCCGAGATTTATCAGTTTAAGCTAAATACAACAACAGCCTATCATCCGCAATCTAACGGGTCGTTAGAAAGAAGCCATGCAGTCTTGGCGGATTTCTTGAGAAACAAAGCGTCCAGCAAATAGGACTGGGACAAGGTCGTACCATTTGCTATGCACGAATACAACACATCAGTATATGCATCGATAGGTTATACTCCGTTTGAGTTAGTATACGGACGTCCAGCCAGAACTCCAAATAGGCTACCGGACGAATATGAACTAGAAACGTATAACGCATATATACAAGAACTGACCGAATGCTTACGTGAAATGCAAACAATAGCTCGAGGTAACCTCATCGATTCCAAGTATAAAAACAAATAATATTACGACAGAAAAGCAAGACCATTAAATATTGAAGTAGGAGATGAAGTAAAAGTGCTCAAAGAGCCTAGATATGGAAAATTAGATAAATATCACAATGGCCAATTCATAGTGAAAGAAATCAGAGATAGTAATAATGTGATAGTCGAGTCAACAAATGGCAAATTAATAGTTAAACATAAGGATAAATTAGAGAAATTCTTTAAATAATCACTTAGTAAACTCCGTTGTCTTTTATTACAGAAAGATGGTTCGGACAGTTTCACTGATGGCGCTCCTTATGCTCTCATGGGTACCATTCTCTCAAGGCAAAAACCAGGACAGACTACCGTATTACAAGCTGAAACCATTAACGTAAAATCCAGGAATATATTATGAATATATGGGTGAGGTGAAGATTGAGAGAGTAAAATGGAAAATAGTAGTCACCCTGGATTTCACGATGTGGAATGATCCAATAACCTGGAGAGAAAAACAAATTTTAAACAAGAAAATGTTTAAAATGATTACTACTTGCAACGATCAGCTAAGTAAACAAGAATGCAAAGAATTTATTTCAATTGATAAATTCGACATAGCAATGAAAACATTAAAATCATTACAAGAAGACCATCACATATTCTTTGCACCCTCATTAGTTGTCCCTGACAACAGCTTTATTCCATTCACTCACACTTTATCTAAGCAAGGAGCTCCGCTCGAGTTTATTGGTTGGACAAGCCGGCAGCTCTTTGGAACTATGAAAGCGGGGGACAGAGATCAATTGAACCAGGACGTGGACAGATTATATGAGAGGACAGCCAACATGTCCACCTTATTGGCCAGCCAGACTCACATAGTAAAATCTAACCTAGAGTCGCTACACCAAAAACTTGATGACGCTCAAAGAACTTTACATGAACAGCACTTACAATTTTTAAATATAACAAATAGGACAAATCAACTTGATAAGTTTGTTAACCGTTCAACAATCGTCCAGACTTTATTGAAATGGGTATACCAATTTGACCAATCATTAGAGCACAGTATCAACTCGTATAAAACTCTTGTGAACACCATTGAGACAGCTACGAGAGGGTACTTACATCCATTGTTGTTTACACACGAGCAACTGCAATCGATACTTAAAACATTAAATGGACACACGCTACCGTGGGAGCACAGCAGTATAACGGTAGAGATGTTACATGCAATTTCTAAAGTCAGTGTAAACACGGTAGGAGGGAAATTAATTTTGATCCTGGAATTTCCACTATCAGATAAGGCAAGATATTCACAATACAAGATACATCCACTACCATTTCCTCAAGAAATCATGACTAATGCGACGTCCTATGTAACGTTAGTTCCGCAATATTCACACTTAATAGTGTCATATGACATGCAAAACTATTTATTAGCTACAAAAGAGTATATTGATACATGTAGAATGCATCAAAAAGTAATTATGTGCCCACCATCCTTACCTTTTAACATCGACAATGATAATAGTCCCTGCGAGTTTACACTACATGCACGACCAACTCAAGCTACACTAAGAATGTGTAAACCAGCTATTTCAACTACGTTCACTCCGTAGTGGGAAAAGCTCCGTAGTACCGATGAGTGGCTCTATGCGGTCATCAAACCGACCCAAATGCGTATCATGTGTAATGACGAACGCAAAGCCGAATTAACAATAAACGGGACAGGTATATTTACGCTACGTGGACAGTATTATGGTCACACTAACCAAAACATGCTGTATGGCGTAACCGTTATAGAAGCAAATGAAACTTACCTGTACAATCCAGGTCTCAAATTAGACTTAAAATTTTCAACTGATAGTATCATGAAGACTTATAAGTCATTTAACGAAGTCCCGGATATTACGAACGCGGATAAACAACAAATTCGTAAGTGGGCGGAGAGTGAGGATGCTATCACACTCCAGCAAATCGAAGATAAATTTACGAAGATTGCTGCACAGAAGAGAGAGAAATATATGTATACGTCATACATTTCCTTGGCGGCTATAAGCCCAATAATTATATTGGCGTTAATAATTATTGTATACAGGTATGGTTGCATTAAAAGAGGATGCAGCTTTTGTGCCCCAAAAAGCAACCGCAGTCGTAGGAATAAGACCAAGATAATTGAAAACACCAAGGATGAAAATTTTGAACTGCCCACAGCCAGACCTCTCTTAGCCTATGATCCCAAGCAAACCGTTCGCAATATGAGAGAGATCACAGCCAATTTTGACACACATCAGTCTCTCCCTGCAGAAACAGTCATACACATACCACCCGCAAAGATTCCAAATTGTACACAGCTGGCAGTCTATCAAGTGCAAGAGGCAACAGGATCAAACCAACAGTTAACAGAAAGGGGGAGAATTTCCAGCATGGACTCCTTGAATGACTACGTAAGGCCATTGCCAATCCAAGGAAGCTCATTGTACTAACGAAACTTCAAGGATGTGTGTTCGGACGGAATCGTACACTTACACGACAGACAGACGCAACTGAGTGCGGACAGATGTTTGGACTTACTGTTACCGACGACTGTGACGTCCAAACGTGTCCGAGCAGACGATTCCCGGTCAAGAAAAATTTTTTTATTATTTATATATCTTTTCGATAACCTATTATTAACGTATTCCGGCTTCATTTTATTCAGTTATAATTTTTATTATATATAAGGATAGATTAAAGAAAAATTACAGTAACAAAATATAGTATAAGTAATCTGATTTATTCATACAATAATTCCAAAATATGAGGAGAGATACATTTAATAATTGTATTAAGCGCATATAAAATTAAACTAGATGAAAAAACAGGAGAACTTTTGTTATAACAAGTCTTTAGTAAGTGGCGGTCCAGCGGTTGACGGCATATAACAAGCCGACTGATGTATAGAACAAGGAGCTCCTGGTAAATTTCGACCTCCACAGAAAAGCCTTCTGTGGATACAAAATGAAACTCTTCCGACAGAAATAGCCGATCCAAGTGCCAGTCGTAGAAAGGAATATCAAAACATTCCTGAAGGCGCTCGTTCATATACCGGTAGTCAGCCCGGAAAGCGCGCAAGGTGCTCCAATTAGCAAACTGCAAAAATAACAGGTACAATAGTAAATAAAAATTGGGATCGAACGAAAACAAAACGATAATTACAAAATAAAATAAATTGTACTTACATTTACACGTTCCCATCTTCCACCGGGACAAAACCTCTTGTAACGACGAACCATTGTAGGAATAATTTGACGAACGAATGTGAGCACGATCCGAACAATGTACGAGCAACAAATATCACGAAGGGCGAAAATCCGAAGTTGGAAATGAAATTACTGACCTCAGTATAAAAAAATGAAAAAAAAAAAGAAAAAAGAGAGAGAATATTCTCCAGGAGCGTACGCATTAATTCGACTAATGCAAGTCAAATAAACTTATGAAAATATTGTAGCACTTATTACCGAAAATAATAATTTATAGCGAATTTAAATTTTGCAATAATTAGCTTATCATTAACGGAGTTACTTTGATTTTATACAAATTGGAAATTTTGCGACTATATATAGTTAGAGCATGCTTAATTGACAAATTAGGAACTAAAATAACAAATTTTACATTGTAAATTCGTTTGCAATAAGCTTATAAATAATGTCTTGCAACTTTCATTATTAGACGTATTTTGAGACCCTAAAGTCCGGTAAAGTACTAGAAACCAAAAATTGTTTAATAGTTTACGAGTTTCAGGTAATTGTTGTTAAATTGTCAATTAAGCATATTTGCGATAAATACATTAACTATCAATACAGTTAAAGCCTACAAAAATCATTAAGATATATGGAAGATTAAAAATTTCGAAGATTTTAAATCGACAATATACATACCTGTACATGATTAGTATAAACACACATACATGAAAATTAATACGACATACACAAGAGATACACAACTTTTAAATCCAAAGTCGCAACGCACACAGAAATGAAGCGGAAGGGGAAAGTGCATTGCCCGGCTAAATGCTAGGTCAGCATTTCGCTGGGCAATGCCGCACATTCGAGTCACATCGGTTCAGTTTACGTCCATATCACGTATACGTAGTGTCAATATCACAAACGAAATCTTTGAAAAAGAAGTAGTAGAAATGGCCAAGAAAATACGCGATAAAGCCATCGAACAACTTGAAAGAGTAGAAAGAGCAGTTACAACCGCGCGAGAAAACTACTGGCAAGCAGTAGAACAGTATCGTTTAAGTGATAGCAAGAGTAAATCCAAACAAAATTCAGTGCCTTCAAGCATAAGTGTTGTAGCTGCAGAGCGTGGTAAAAACGAAAAGATACCCGAAGTACAAGGAAAGGAAGTACAAGCGGACATCAGTGGTGATAAAGAAAGACACACGCATGCAGCGAACAGAGTCCATCGAAGCAGTAACCTGTTTTGACCCCCCAATGCATACGAAGAGGAAAAGCGCGGACATCGACCAAGTCCGGCCGCCCACACTAGCATAGGAAAGTACGTACAGAGTCCACCGAATTCACCTGCACAGTCGCGTGCAGTAGAGAATGAAGTTCCGCTGCGTCCGCGCACACACACCAGGGCAGGCGAGAGCGCGGAGGGGGACGAGTCGCGGGAGAGAGACAGCACGCCGTGTCCACGAGTAAACACAGGCGCGAGCGAGTGTGTGGAAGGCGACAACTTACAGGAGAGCGATACACCGCAGTGTCCGGCAACCCACCGACTACGCCATATCCACCGTGTCCGCCTAGTCAGCGCAAAGAATCAACAACAAAGACTACCAATAAAAAACGATCTCAACATCAGGAAATAGAGTCGACGCGTTACGAAGGACATTTAAAAAAAAAATCAAAAGTAGAAACCGTAGAGGAAAAGGAAAAGAGAAGAGAGAAAGACAGCAGCGAAAACGAGAGCAGAGAATAAAACTAAAGGAAGAGGCATTAGTTTCGAAAGCCAGAGTTCCCTTGAATAGACTGGAAGTCACGACACAACACTCAACAATCCCACAGCCCCCATTATTTACGAGTTGTACGGGGTGCAAAGATGACTGCTGGTACAAGGGAACTGAACATCAAGAATCAAGTTGGTTACTTTGTGTAGTTTGTCATGCTAACTGGGCAAACGGTGAGTGTATCCAAAGGATACCATACGAGTGTAGGATTTGTAAATTAAAAAGAATAATGTAACAGACATTAAAAATTAGTAATACGGATTCTACCGTAAAATTTTACGTGACTAAACATGGGACATCTTTATTCTTACGCCGCTTCCATTGCCGAGGACAACAATATTCTGGGGGGGGGGAGGTGTAATGTCCCATGTTTATATTCCTTAAAATTTATAGATAAATATATACATATATATATACACAAATACATCGACTGTACGACTGCATTCGTGTACCAATACATAAGACGTATACTAAAACCGATTACAACAGCGCAAAACCAATCGCCGAACATCGGAGCGAGCACTTTGACCTACGAGTCAGCGTTTCTTATACGCGCGTACTACTGACTTACTTTTGTACATCGTCGTTGCACGTCAGGTGTTGATTGGTCGATCGTTGTCGCGTTTCACGTAATTTCACGTAATTTCACAACTCCTTGAATCGTCACCGAGGCTTTAAAAAGCCAGGAAACGATCCACGGAGTGCCTTTTGTATAAGCAACTTGTCGTCGTGTAGCTGTACCCGGTTAGCAAGTACGAGTGCTATACCTCTGTACGCATCGCCTATTGAGTGCCTAGAAAACACTCAAACTCTGTGTACAGGTTATAGTAGAACTCCTTGTTTTCTGGTTTGAGAGTCTGCATCGTGCAACAAGCGAAAGGCCCGTCGATAGCAGACCGGCGTTAGTGGGAAACCATAGAGCAAATTAGATTAGCGTACAATAACCTGCCACGAGTAATCGTGTAGAGTAAGATCAATTAGCATCTGTCGTGCCACGAAGGACTATCCAGTTCAGGTCACATATCAGAACGAATATACTGTAAGTTAAGTTTTATTGTATCAACATTAAAGTAACTATAAGGTATCAACGCACAAGTAATAACATCCTGTAAGAAACTGTATTGTCTGCTGAGTTCTGGGTTGCCCCCCCCCCCAAAAAAAACAAAGATAACAATTTAATCAATTTCTACAATTATTATTCTATTAATTAAGAGTGATCCATATAATAACCTACATCCTAAAGAAGTAAACAGAAAGATCATCAAGTGCCTATAAAACCAATATTAACAAAGGTAAAAACCTCAGGACAAGCACAACGTCCGCGCGTAAGTATAAAAGTGGACTCAGCATCGTCCACCAAAAGCGGACAGTCCGAACACGAGAGTGTTCGCGCATGTCCCACTAACACGACAGTCTTGCGTCCACTTGTGCAATTAGATATACATTGTATACTTATATATCTAGTCCATCCATTCAACTTAAGTATCTCTAGTAACAATAAAGCTCTCGAGCTTATGCTAGTTCTCGCGAATAAACACTTTACACCTCCAATGTGCCGAGTAGGGAATCTCGCAGCGCGTGCGATAGGTGGGTCTGAGAGTTATTATTAGAGAATATTTTATCTTTTGGAAGTATAAAGGCTATAGCCGGGTTACTATGGTGAAATGGCCCCCTTGGAAAATGTATATATGTTATATACCATTCCATGGGGGATAAAAAAAAACTCCCATAGCCAAATTTTTAGCTCTCTGCCTAGTGCGCATGCGCAGTAACGTCGATAAACGTGTTTTTTTGATTTTATTTTTTTCTGAAGTCCCTATAGGATAAAAATTTTTTTAAAAATTCACATTGGTGTATTTTTATGTCATGAATAACTGCAATTTTTTTGGGATTACATAACCTCAAATATCGGATCTAAAAAAATTATTAAAGTTTTCAATCGATATTTTGACCCCATTGTTTTTGAGGTGCAACTTTTTAAGTAGACTTTTTTTGTGTACTTTTTCCCGTTCTTTACGATGGCACTAACGTTTTTTCCTTAAAAATGGTGGCACAACTCGATTTGAGCCAAAAACTGATTTTTTTGCCATTTTTTCACGTTTTTAGCTGGTTATGTTACAATTTAGTTACTAAAGTGACT
>QLSS01000213.1:190779-216410 GCA_024372645.1 Trichomalopsis sarcophagae | reverse complement strand
TAGAATAGAAAAGTATTTATTTCGCAACTGTCAAAGATAAAAATATTTAAAAAATCTTACACACACATAAGAACAAATTTTTAAATTCCATGCATGCATCGAATTTAAATTCAGGCTGCCCGCGTCGGACGTCGGACGTCGGTATGACAGATTTACCCGTTACCGACTGTCGGTATTCGGTGGCGCCGTAGCCGCTCTGGCGCCGTAGCCGCGCTGGCGCCGTAGCCGCTCTGGCGCCGTAGCCGCGCAGCCCCTACTACTATATATATATATATATATACAATTATACGTTACAATATATATAGATTGTAACGGGGTGTAAATTAGATCAACGAAAAACTCGCTAAACGACTGGATCGCGTTCCCTCGATGTGGCGAAGGACTCCTTTCCGCCCGCGAAACACCTCCGTTGCATGCAGCTGCTTCAGCTGCTTCTTTGCTGGACCTATAAGTGCTATTAAATAACGCTCGCGAAGGCAGCGGTATTCGCAGGAAGGAAAACCGATCGGAAATAAGCGAGCAAGGTTTTGAAATGACGACAAATCACGTAAAATAAAAAGACGGTTATATTTACTAGTCGCCAAATAAACGTGTTAAAGTTACAATAATGAAATAATAACACACGAGTCGCCAACAACTTTGCGTGCGCCGGATCACCCTCGCATGGATGATATTCACTCACACATGCACTCTCTCCCATGCACTGCGCGCCACACAAACCTTCTCTCTTTCGTCGACGACGTTCCTGGTCCTGGACAGGCCGCAAGACTTGGTCACCACACTGGACCGCTAGGCTAAGGACAGGAACACCTGGACTCCGCGTCTCATTCACTCACAAAATACACCTCTATTCGCTGGATACAGCATAGCACACGATATCGCGAAGCTTTTGTAATTCTAGCGAAGTTGCGTGTTTACCTAGCAAAGGCCGAGAGCTAGCTGAGCGCGCTCCTGAAGGATTAGCCCGCGCGCTCGCTCTTTCTATCTCTTTCGCGCCAATTGCCGAATTTGCACTTGTTTATTATCGCGCACGCGAGTCTACGCGGGTTCGGCGCGACGCAGCGGTACTCATACCGCTACGAGTTGGCTGTGGTGCTCAACTCGTTACAATATATTTATTTATTTATTTATTAAACCAAGATAATAGCTTACATAGTATAGTATAGCTTGGTATGTAACAAAAGAACTTTAATCCAGTACTTAAAACTGAAGATAATTTAAAAAATAATTTCCTTATCAGATCCATACAACAGACACTATTTACATTTTCTTAAACTTTAACAAATCTAACAAATTTAAAACTATTTAAAAACTAAGATTTGGTTTTAATCCAAATTTACTATTGGATTAAAACCAACTTATCCAAGTTTACTTTTTGCTGCGATTTTGCTTATATCTAATTCCTTGACCTCATTTAGTAAATTATAAGTTATAATGGCATTATTATAACTGTTTTTATCACTTACTCGTTTTTTGCTCTTTAGTACAATTAAGCTTTTTTTCCTAGTAATACTTGTAGACCTTTGGAATTGAGTTTTGAGATCATTAGCTTAACCTCCCTCCCACGATTTCGGATAACCGTGCGGGTAGGAATCACGCCACCCGAGGATTCTATAAAAGGGGGTGCATACGGACGCTCGCCCGATTCTGCCACCCACGATCCAGCATTAGAGAGGTAGTTTTGATTCGGAGACAACAGATAGGATCGTACACTTAGAGCTCACATTCTCCGAGATCACCTTAAATACGCTTTCTCTCTTTCATACAATCAGTTCATTGTGAATTACGATTAATAAACAGAAACATTCACCGATAATCTCTCGTGTTCGTTCATTACCCCGGTATTTTCGCAGCAACCGTGAGCTTAACACCTCACGGAAAACAAAACCATCGACCCTCACGCGTAACATTTTCTGGTGCTAGGTGTGGGGTTGTGTTCGCAAATTACACGGGCGTATTTTAGCACGCGATAGAAATAGATTACTCGGTTATCATTCCAATCCAATAGACGGGAAGGAAGAATGAACTTTGCCTGTGTACTCGTCATCGCAGCCACTTTAAGGTAAGTCAAGTAAATATTAATAGAAACTAACAATTATACCCTGGGATTAACACCAGTGAGAACTCTTCCAGTTCGGATAACTAACAACTAACTTAAACCGCTCCGAAATATAAAAATTCCGTGGTCTTCGGTACCGTGACAAAATACGAAACATGGCAGAATCAAATCCGTCTGATTATAAAATATCAAACTTCAACGAAAATAATGATCTCGAAACACAAAACATATACATACGCGAGGCTAACGATCCCAACACGTTTCAAAGAAGCTTGCAAGAATTCGAGACGTCAGCGAAACCGGCGCTCCTTCTGCGCACTCGATTAACAATCGCATTGCAACTCGCGGACGTGGCTATGGAGCATCCGTCGAAGGGAATGATCGACACCGCGATAAGTCACATACAGGGAATATTACAGCAAGGACAGTTGATCCCAACCGATAAATTACAATTGCTATGGATCGCGAAAGAACACCTCTGCAAGTCCGAGGCAAATTAGAACTTTCGGGAATAAATGACAAAACGTCGCAACAATCTAACCTCGACATATAATAACGGAACTCTTCCCAAGTGTAAAACATTTAACGAAAACGACCTACTCACGCTCGATATCAAGGAAGGAACATCAGACGACTGCGTTACAAACCGAGACCCAACTATTCGGCGAAACATGTGTATCGAGCTAAACCCCGTCGCGCTAGACACAGTAAATGACACCGATGACAAAAAACCAATCCTTGTCTCAGCTAGAAACGACAGAATAAGCTGGATCGACACGAGAAACGAAGCAGACGAAGTACGTTATATCGAACACCGAGGATTAACCTTCACTGAACAGCTACCCGCCGATAGACGTCTTAACCGATCGCTGTTAGGCGAAGTACCCGATTCTAAAAGTCACGTGTTACCTGCGATAGGTAATTGAGACACCGATTTTATAGAACAATACGAACAATTCAAAAAACGAATGGAGGATAAGGTCCGCGAGGATTTAAATTTAAAACCGACTTCTGACCCAATAATCCGACACACGCAAACCATACAACAGCATAGAGACCGCTATCGAGACATCATAACAATGACTGTAATAGACAAGATAACAGAAATGTCAGAAATCAGTCCAGAGATTCTTTAAACTACCAGGATGCTTCTTACCAGTCGGGGGTATATAATAAGCAATGAAACACCGGATCCGAAACCGACGCAAACACAAGAATAGAAAATAGAGGGGCCAATCAATAAAAAGCAGGAGAAAATTGAAGATTCAAAAAAGCAAATAAAGGAGATAGCCGTACAATTTAATAAGTTAAAAGAACAGTCGAAACAGGAAAAAGAAGCCAATGTGCAGGAGAGGGTTAATAATCGAAAGTACTTAATAAGATTTACTACAGCGGGACGTAAACTACCGATCGTAGAACTTACGAGCGAAACGTTAGAAGGAATCAAAGCACTTTTCTACGCGGATAGTGGAGCCGATGTTACGTTGAGTAACGTCACTGATAGGACAATAATTAATAAACAATATGTAATTGCCATTAACGGAGTTAGGCCGGGCGAATGTTTAAGTCTAGATAGGACAAATATGAGTTTAAAGGGTCTAGAGTGCCACGTGCACGTGGTTCCTGACGAATTTCCCATTGATACCGATGGAATCTTAGGATGGGATGTGCTTTCAAAATACGGTGGAAAGCTGCAGACAGATGTATAGAATTTGGACAGGCGATTATACCATTTACTCAAGATGAAAGATTTATTATACCAGCACGTACGAGACAAGTAATTTACGCAAGAGCAAGCGATAGATCAGAGCAAGTATGATTTGCCTCTTTACAAAATTTAGGAGAAGGGTTATACTTTGGAAATTTTATTAGTATTATCCAAGAAGGTAAAATACACGCCTTATGCGTTAATACAGAATATGAGGTAGAGTTAAATCCACCAGAGGTAACACTGGAAGCCTGCGAAGCCATTAAGGAGGGAGGAGAAGAATTTAATCTAGAAGAAGGCGAACCTGCAGATACCGTCAATATACTGTCAATATTTTCCAATGAAAGGAAGAATAGGTCCGTAAGAATTTTTGAACTTCTTGATCCCGAGACACTTAAGGATTTAACGGAGGAAGAAATAACTCATATTAAAGAAATCATCCGGGAGAAGCCACATATCTTCGGGCTACCTGGAGAGATATTTAAGGCAACAACACTAGTGTCGCACAAGATACCTACTATTACAAATGTTCCAGTACAATCGAAAGGATATCGAACAAGTCAGGAAGAGAAAGAGGAGTTAGGGTGCCAGATAAAACAACTGCTAAAGGACGACATAATCCGACCAACGGATTCACCCTACAGCTCTCCTACATACGTGATACCAAAAAAAGCCGCAGCGGACGGTACGAAAAGATGACGACTAGTAACCGATTTTAGAAAACTGAACGAAGTAAGGAAATAGCTACCCGATACCCAACACAGCAGACATTATTGACAGCGTCGCCTCAGCTAGGTACATAACCGCCATAGACTTGAGGACCGGGTTCTGCCAGATACCAATGGACCCCACGGACTCCTATAAAACAGCCTTTACTGTACCATTTGGCCATTACTGCTACAAACGTTTAAGCATGGGACTCAAAGGCGCTCCTTCAACATTTCAGTCCCTGATGGACTTCGCACTTGCAGGCCTACAAAGGACAGAATTGTATGTCTATTTAGATGATATAATCGTTTTCGCTAAGGATCTTGAAGAGCACGGTAAGAAGTTCCGACGCTTGATGAAGAGACTAGACTACGCCAAATTGACTATCGAGCCCATGAAGTGCCCATTCCTATAGCGACAGGCACACCTTTTAGGACATATCGCTGAAGGTGGAAAAATCCGAGCAGATCCTAAGAAAATAAAAGCAGTAAATAAATTTCCAATACCAACGAACGCCAAGAAAGTCAAACAATTCTTAGGACTCGCAGGTTATTACAGGCGCTTTATCAAAGACTTCGCGACATCAGCAGCAATTCTATCTAGACTGTTGAGGAAAAACGAGCCCTTCGTGTGGAAAGAAGAGCATCAGCAAGCCTTTGACCAACTACGAACAGCATTGTGCGAGGAACCAGTGATGAAGGCACCAGACTTAACTATGCCCTTTTTAGTAATAACCGACGCATCTGATTACGCCATAGGGCCATTTTAAGTCAAGGGCAGTTAGGCCGCGACCAGGCCTGCGCTTATGCATCACGAGTCCTCAAGGGACCCGAGCTAAGATATTACCACCTACGACAGGGAACTACTAGCGGTCGTGTTCGCAAAAGATCAATTTAGACACTACCTCGCAGGACTCAAATTCACAGTAGTAACAGATCACGAGCCTCTGAAAGATTTTTTCACCACCAAAAAGCTGATCATAGATTCAACAGATTAAAGGCAGAGCTCAGAGACTACGAATTTGACATAGTGTACAGTCCCGGAGCTCGCAACGGGAACGCAGATGCACTCTCTAGAAACCCTATCCTCGATGAAGGAGAAGAAAATCAAGAAAGACCAAAATCAGAATTATATGAGTTGGCATATAAACAAGAGCATTCACTGGATCGCCACTAACGCCGAGACGAGTGCCAAACAGTAGCAACAGCCATGAACCATCAAGGCCAATTCTTCAGAAAATGAATAGCGAGGCGAGCAACGTAGGCCTCAGGAATAAACCAACAAGCTCAGAATCACCAATAGCAAACCTCCGGCAGATATTGTTTGGCAAGGGAAATAAATTTCGAACTCGCCTCACCTCAGCGACTGATCGAACAGCAGCAACTAAGGGCACGTCACCCAGGGCTCAGCCAGCCCCGACACTATACACGGGAACTGACTCAGATACAATGGCCCGACGGTATTACGTGTATTCACAGCGTGAAGATTGTGCAGAGCCATCCAAACGATTGACGCACGAGAGAAACATACCCATGGAGCCACCGGGAAACTGCCTGTTCAATTCGATAATAAAAATCTTAAATCTGCAAATGACACCAAGTCAACTGAGATACAAACTCTTGTGCAGCCCCCATGTGGAAACCTGTGGTGATCCAGAAGAGGCACGGCGCATCTTGCTATCAGAAGTCGAGTACGGAGACGCGGATTGCATATACGTATTCTCGAGGGAGTTCGGATATAACGTGTGTGTGCACTTCCAAGCAAATAGTCGAAACAATTACTGTCACTTCCATCTAAACGAAGGCAAAGAATTTATACACTTACATCTAGCGATGAAGAATCAGAATCTGAATCAGAGAAGGAAGAACAACCCACTAACTTCCAAGGAAACCCTCACGTAAGAGAAGCCATGGCACGCTATTTAATAGCCGAAGCGCGACCAGAACAAGATTCACCAGATTGGAAGAGAGACCATAATATAATGATAAGAAGCTATTCACTGGTGTACAGAGCCTGAATGACCACCCGTTCGCGCATAAATGCAAACTAGCTTATATTTTAGCAGAAGACATGATCCTCAACACAGAAGTACCAAACGCTTTGATAGAAAGACGCTACATACACACAGAAAAACTCTTAGAAACACAACGTTTTGTAGGCGAAATCATTGTAACAAGACACAGGGAGACGTATATGTTCGGAATCGTTTTAAAGAAGCACCTACACGACAAACCCTTAAGGCAAGATATCGCTAGATGCTTAAAAACGCTGCAAACATTGAATGAAAAATACGGAATAACAACGTTTGGCCTAATCAGAGATTTGGGAATAATCACGCTAGCAGACTGGGAAGACGTTATTGAGCAATGTAATACCTTTAAAGGAAAAGCAATATCAATCGTACTGTTTAAATATAACTTACCAGTACCCAAGGTCGAGGACAGATACAGACTCATTAAAGAATATCACGAGTCATCATTTGGCGGCCATAAGGGAACGAACAAAACATGTAACCGAATAGCCGGCGAATACTATTGGCGAGACATGCAAGCAGACGCTAGACAGTTTGTTCGAGGATGCGCAGGGTGCCAAGAAAAGAAAATGGTGCTGGTAAAAACAAAGCTACCAATGCTTATCACAGATAGCCCATCGTACCCATTTGACAAAATATCTATTGATTTCTGCGGACCAATGCCCCAAACCGAACGAGGAAACCGATACATATTAACCATCCAAGATAACTTTACAAAATTTTGCATATTAGTGCCAGTCGGACACGCAACAGCACGGGAAATAACGCGAGCACTTACAGAGAAACTAATCTGCTATTTCGGCTCACCCGTAACCCTCATTTCCGATCCGATGAAAGAATTTGCACGTTTATTCAGAGTCAGTAAATACTTAACAACAGCGTACTATCCCCAGTCCAACGGCGGAATAGAACGAATGCATCATACACTTAAAGAGTACATTAAAATGTATGTCAAAGGCAACGATAATTGGGATGAAGTAGTACCATTAGCACAGCACGCATATAACTCCACGGAACATGACGGACTAGGATACTTACCACACGAATTAGTTTTTGGCCCGACGGGCACGCACACCGTCAAGCTTCCCATCACGAGAGCACTTACAAACGTACGACGACTATCTTGCTGACACAACAGAAGCTTACGTTCAACTTAGAACGATGGCAGCGATGAATCTAGTACAATCGAAACACCGCTCGAAACACTACTACGACATTAAACGTACAACACTTTAGAGAAGGAGAAATGGTATATGTTCTCAAGGAGCCCAAAGTCGGCCAATTTAAACCCGAATATAAGGGCCCGTGTGAAATCATAGCTATTAACTACTCAACACACAACGCGAGGATACATAAAGGGGATAAAACACGGATAGTAAATATAAATAAACTTAAACGATATATACCGGAAATCGAACAGGAGATGGGTACCAATATACGCATAACTAATACTTGAACAAAATAAATTTTCAATACATGTATCGGAATAAAATGATAAAATCACTATATAAGAATAGTAAGATAAATAAATACAATACTAGAAACATTTAAATTAAACAAGAGTAAAATTTAACAAACAATTACATTAAATTAATAATGAATAAACGGTAAGAAAAGCTCGAACATCTAGCGACCCCCGGACGCAGCAAGGCTCGAGCAGCTCAGAAAAACAAGTACAGGAAAATTATACTAATATAAATCAATAAATAAACAAGACTTAACGGGAAAACTAGTAGGAGATGACGCTTGGATCATGACTAGGGTTTAAATAAATAATCACTGGAAGTCCCAGTAAAACCATATATATTAATCACATACAAATCACAAGAACTTAAAGCATCGTAAACACATCACCACGGAAGAATGGGATAACGATCATCGGAATCCTCGGAGGCGCGCCAGTCAATAGATGGACGGGTCCCAGGCGAAAGAGGCCGCGGACGATAAGAACAGGAGTCACTATGACTAGACCAGGCATCGGTAGCTGGCACCTCAGGGCAACCTAAGTGATGGTGGCGGCAAGGGAAGCGCATTCTGGACCAGATTCCTTGAAGCAGACGGTTCCTCCAGACCGGAGCAGATCCCCGACATGCAGGGTAAACCCTACAGCGGAATAGACAGCTATCACACACGGCGTGACCATTAGCGCACTGCCGAAAGTTTGGATAGATAAAATCATCACCGATAGGACAAGTGAATAAATCACGAAGCAGATCATCTCCTTTGTCAAAGTTCTCAACCGGAGGAGCCCGGGAAGTCGACTGAGCGGCAGCTAGCTCGCCTGACTCAGCAACTGCAACGCCTCCCAAAACATCATCCGAAACACCGTCCTCATCCGAATCCAGGAACAGGTTCCCCAATAGATCATCCGGCACAGAAAAATTTCATTTTAAATTTCGCGGATGATTTTCTATGTATTTCAAAAAGTGAAAAGAATCATCTAGAACACTTAGAAAAGTTATTCCAGAATTTGATTAAATGGAATATCACGTTGAATTTCACATAAACAGAATTTTTTAAAAAGAAAAAAGATTCTTGGGTTTTGTTCAATCGACTACGGGAATCAAACCACAAGATAATAAAGTCGAAAAAATTATCCAATTCCTAAAAATATAAAACTATTACAAACATTTCTCGATCCAATTAATTTTTACGCAAAATTCACAAAGAATCGCGCAAAATGAATTGATACCGTTATTAGAGTTATTAAAAAAGGATAAACAAAAGAACTGGAAGTGGGGTGACAAACATCAGATAGATTTTGAGAGAATTAAAACATTATTTGTAAAAGATGTCTATCCAGTCTATCCTGATCCGTCTAAAATACATATTTTACGTTGCGACGCGTCTCATTTTGCTATCGCCGGTGCACTTTCGCAAATCGACGATAATGGAGACGAACTTGTAACAATTTATACTAGCCGCACATTAAAACCAGCAGAACTTACGTATTTTACTACCGAGAAAGAGTTACTGGCAGTCGTTTGGAGTTCGAACAGATTAAATACTTACGAACTGCAAAAATTTATGTAAAAACTGATCATAAAGCTATAATATTTTTGTTTGAATGTAAATTTGCAGGCAATCGAATCCTTCGATGGATTTTCGGAACGCAATATTATAGTTTGCTAATAGATCATATATCCGGAAAAGAAAATGTAGTTGCTGATATGCTCAGTCGATGTCCAATATATAATCCAGAAGATAAAGGAAAACGGGGCAAAATTATAATAGCAGTTATAAAAAAGCGGAATTTTTAAAAAGAATTGATTACAAAATTTAAATCATTATCAGAAATTTAAAAAAACATGACGGATATTATTTATTCTATTTATTTTATTTATTTAACCAGAAACAAAAATACAGGGATATATACAAACTCCGCATTCCTGCTAAGATAAACGAGGTTATCTGATCACATACTGGGCAAAATTATTAAAACATGAAAAAAATAACATAAAACTAAAAATTATCCTACACTTACACAAAAGATAGTAGCCTTCATACTACTACTTTCTTGCTTTAGTTTTTGCATCATATGCATATAAATACATTTCATTTATAACAGTTTATCTAGAGAGCAGACAAAATAATATTATATATTACTTTTACTATAAGAAGTGGTTTCTAATTATTATAAGAAGACGAGTAAAAGAGTGCAATGCGGTGGCGGCCATGGCGGCCTCTGGCTTGCAAGCCAGAGGATCTCGGTTCAAGCCCGGGGTCCGTCATTTTCTCGTTGCACTCTTCACTTGTAACATTTTCTGGTGAACATCGGTGGGATGAACAATGAAAAAAACAGTTGCCTGCTTTATCATACGCCGGTGTAAATGTTTAATGAATAACCCACAGATCATGCCCCAAAGCCTCTGAGTCTACACATTGGAACACGCGTAACGGCCTCTCATCTGTGCGGTAATTTCGATCGACGAGGGCGTTGATGACTTTGGGCCGTGGACGTGTCACGTGTGTGCACACGTCATGGGTTTCTAATTACTATAAGAAGACGAGTAGAAGAGTGCAATGCGGTGACGGCCGTGGCGCGGCGACAGAACGTCTGCCTTGCAAGCTAGGGGATCTCGGTTCAAGCCTTTTTCGTTGCACTCTTCACTCGTAACAATATATATTTTTAGATTTCAACAATTGGATTTTATCCATTCCCTTAATTATATAAATAAATCAAAAATCAATTACAAAATACTCTGATGATAACGATTCAAATAAATCTACATATTTGATTGGAAATAATATTATATATAAAAAGAATCAATCGGATTCTTAGTAAATTATAATTCCAAAAGAGATGATAGAGTCACTGATTCTTGAAACACACGAAATGAGCGGCCATGTAAAGATTTTTATATTCAAAACTTAAAACACAAAGCGCAAAAATGAATTGCCTTCTGCGACTCATGACAACGAAATAAATTTTCAATCGACCTTCTGCAGCTCCGATGGAATCGATTATTCCAAATGCTCCGAATGATTTGTTGTCGATTGATTTTTACGGTCCTTTACCGACAGTACAAGGCGGTATGAAATACATATTAGTAACTATTGAAGCGTTCTCTAAATTTGTCGTATTATATCCATTGAGAAGACAAACTTGTACAGCGGCTATTAAGAAAAGATTTAACGATTACATTTTATGTTATGGAAAGCCAAATTTCAAGCGCGTAACTTTTTTGCAATTTATACCTAAAATTTTAATCTTTTTTTTTATTTTGAGAGATTATCCTTACTAAATTTTCTTTGACGTTAGTTAAAGACTTTATTTTATCATACATGGATTTCTTACTCGTTTCAAATTCTTTCCCGATTTCTTCGGTTTTGTAGCACCTCACTATCTTTACTCTCTTTTTTATCCTGCAACTTACAAGGCATGCGTGAACGTGATTTATTCTAATCTTTGTTTCATATCTTCAAAATCCACTTTTGTTCTCCCTTTCTGTCTTTTCTCTTAGTTACATTTCTACTATCTTTAATGTGCACACTTTCCTAATTTATATCGTATCTAACTCTAAGAACACCTTTGCGGGAACCGTTCTAATCGGAACGCGTTTGCTATTCAAGTCCTTAGCACATACAATCAGCTCCAAGGAGATACTTATATGTTTCATTGAAAACAAGACCGGTGCTCAATGATCACGGCTTTTGTGACTTGAATCAGACTTCGCATAAATCTTTAGTGATCTTATGCCTCTGGCTGGCAGGGTGCGACCTCTATCTTTCGCTGCTAAGAAACTACTCAAGTTGTCCGTCAGTACCGTACTATCATTATTAGCCCTCAAGTGATAATCACAGATGATTGCCAGCTCCGGTAGAACACCACAAATATCATAGCTTATTAGTTAAATACTCACGAAGCATCCCTCTTATAGGGAACTGACGTCACAAAAGCCATTGCTATTAACTGCTCATACTTTAAACTTAAGAATCGTCTTTGAATACATAAATTCCAAGTCAATAAACCGATTGTGTTTGAAACGGTCACAACTTTTCTCGGTCCTGGAGTGTAAAATATATTAATCTTATTATCGAAAAGCAGTGAACATTTTCTTTATCTGTGTCGTAATTTTGACGACAGACTCAAAATGAGTTTAATTTATAATTTTCTATAATGATTTTTAATAATAGTAGTTTTGGTCCGGGATACCAAGTAGTGAGGGTTTATTGCAATAAAGAGATTTTCGTTTTTTATAACAAAAGTAGATATATTCAAATAAATATATAGTAGAATATTGCGTATATCTTGCATATATTCTAAATATCACATAAATCAAATAAATATATTCGCTTTGATTCTTATAAAAATAAATAGCTTAAGCTTGCGTTATCTGAAAGCTCGTGTTCGAAAATTTTATAAGTTTGAATTCGGTAACGAAATTTTTCTAAGTTAGTTATGACATGAATCGAAAATTTTATAAGTATAGGATATCGTTGCCTATCTTGAACTTTTATAAGTATAGAAATATTCGACAAGTTGTTTACCTGCTCAAGGCATAAATTGCTCAAGAGCAGGGACTAGGCGCTTTAGTTGAGCTTGCGCTTAAGTTGCGCTTCGGCTAGTGAGCTGGTACGGGTCGTGCGGGTCCTTATACAGGGTGTCTCAAAAGTATGGAAATCCATGAATAAATTTGGAAGAATTGATTTTTTTGAAAAATAATAAATACAAAAGTTTTAGGATTTTTCCCTGACTATTCAATGGTGACCTTGGATTTGATCTTGACCTTGACCTTCAAGGTTGTTTTAAGGTCAACTTATTTTTGCAAGTGGAAACCCCCTTTTTTATTGCGGATTTGGAGAGAGCATAAAATTTTACGTTCAAATATGACCTTGAACATGACTTTTAAAATGACCCTTGGGGTCATTTCATGATCAAAGTTGTTTTTGCAGCGGGAGAATGATCCCGGCCAGTTAAGGCAAGTAGAAATTTCCCGGCCAGTTAAGGCAAGGAGAAAGATCCCAGCCAGATAAGGCAAGGAGAAAGATCCCGGCCAAAGAAAAATTTTTAATGTCGCTCGTAATGATATCAGGTGTAATAGGAGTGCAAACGTAGTCATTTCTTTGATCATGAAATGAATATAGTGACGGAAAAAACCCTTTTGTGCAGAATTTGGAAATTTCACCCGTCATCTTGGATCCGCCATCTTGAACTCGAAATTTCAATACACCGAGTTCAGAATTGTAATCAGGACCGCCTAAACCCCCTCATAATACTTGTAACCTACGTAGACCACTGTTACCTCAAATGACTATCGGAAACCATCAATGACCACTTGTAACCTAAGTTGACCACTGTTACCTCAAATGACTATCGACAACCATCAATAACCACGAGTAAGCTTAGTTACTTCGTACCGAATTTTGCGTAAATTGGTTGGATTTTGAAAAATTGCGGCGCCATTTTTTAACTGTGTATTGTTTTCATAATATTAATAATTAGTTGAGTTCATTGATCTAGCGAGTTTACTGTTCTTTAGTATTTCTTTTCTTGATTATCAAAATACTGTTAATTTCGCTGACTTTGAATTCCTAACAGTCCTTTTCAGGATAGTTAGTTGATGTTCTGGTTTGTCCTGCTGATTCTCTTCAACAGACATTTCAATTTGACTCTCTAACAGTCCTTTTCAGAATACTTAGTTGAGTTTATTGACTTTGGTGCCGATTTCGTCTTTGATTTGACCCTCTAACAGCTATTGCTATTTTCTCTTTTATTATTTTATCTTTTGCCATGGCAACTTTAACAGAAAGAGAGAGAGTTTGTCTATTATTGATGCGAGGGGGTTTCCATTTGAAAAAAAGTTGACCTTACAAAAACCTTGAAGGTCAAGGTCAAGGTCAAATCCAAGGTCAACATTGAATAGCCAGGGAAAAATCCTAAAACTTATATATTTATTATTTTTCAAAAAAATCAATTCTTCCAAATTTATTCATGGGTTTCCATACTTTTGGGACACCCAAAAGTATGGAAGTGGTGTCGCATAAATTACTTTCACATTCATACATTCACACAGACATTCACACCTTGTTTTTATTCAGAACCTCTACATTTTGCTACTGTGCGTAATGTATTCAAATGTATTAACAATGCTCAAAAATTTATAAAAAAAAAAAAAATGAGCTTTGGAGGAAAAAAGTTTTACGCACATATTATCAGCAACAAGCATCGCTACTGAAAAGAACCGCGTAATGAATCACGCAATTATTCGCACAATCAATCACGAAAATTGACGTATAATCTTGTATGAATTATTATAATTTTGTTTTTATTTCACAGAACGGAGCCGTCAAAGTGCCAGAGAATGCAGAGCTAGGAAAAAGTTACGTTACCAATACTTAGAGGAGCTCGTGAGTGACAGAGAAAAAGCTGTATTTGCATTACGCAAAGAACTTGATATGGTATGAAATATCCTAATAATATATCAATATTTTAAAGAAATAAATATGAATACGCGTCAGGTGTAATCTCACGTACTTCCACATTTCTAATAATCAATAATCTCAACAAATTTCAACTAATACTTCTTTATTAACGTATTATGGCAGTAAGATATACAGTTTTGAAAATTCTTATGACGAGGTAAAGTGTTGGCAATTTTGATTCTACCCACATAAGTGTATATTTCTATTATTGTCCATATCTATATTACTTCCTCCTAGAAAAAGGTTTGTAATAGTAAAATTTTCAGTTTCGCTAAAACTTGGTAGAAACGCATTTGGAGGCGTTTGGAGTTCGAATCATGCGTTTTTAGAAAATGTCCGTGCGAATGGCTCTGTATGTGCCTTTTTTTCTCTCTCGGAAAAGAGGTATTTGGAATAACCTTAGAAAGCCCATAGCATTACCTTGTTTATGAGGTCGTCGAAACAGCCCCATCCCCAATGTCAGCCTTGCGTTGGATTTACACTGACTAAACCCATCCCCCTAACGGCCAGGTGAAAAAACACCCAGCCGTAAAAAAACGCCCTCTTTGGCTTTATCGAGCCTTGGTAAAGGTGCCTAGCTCCAGCTTCTATCACCTGAACCCCACAGTACCATCGTTAAGCAATGCTTCGCAGAGGGAGCTGGAGGGCGAAAGGCTTTTGCCCGCTTCTGGTTGATGTGGTCGTCATCACTATAGTCATCTTTCATATTTAGCCCCTGTATCCTTTTCTGTCTTCTTCGATTTCATATCATTATCTAAAGTTAGTTATTACGGGGACCGAGATAAGTCGTGACCGTTTCAATCCATTCTCTGAAGTCAGCATGGACGTCATAATCGACTCAGGAGTTACCCTGGTCTGAAGATAACTCTTAAGTTCTTCTCGCTCCTGTTGATATCGCGAGCACTCGCAAAAGACGTGCTCAACATTCTCTGTTGCATCCGAACATATTGGGCAGTTCGGACGGTCGTCTAGTTCGAACCGATGCTGGTACGCCCGGAAACATCCGTGTCCGGTCACAAACTGCATGAGGTAGTAGTTAACTTCCCCACGTCTTCTTCCAATCCAGTCTTCTATCCTTGGTCTAAGGCGATGACTCCATTGCATCTTGTCACTAGCGTCCCATCTTGTTTGCCATTCAGCTATCGTCCTCTTTCTTGCGGCATCCCAGATCTCCTTTTGGCTTTTGTCATTCGATCGTATCTTAGCTTCAAGAACGTCCTTTCTTTCCAACCCTAAAAAGTCAATGGGTCAATGGCATGCCTGCTACAATGCAGACAGTATCGTCCGATACCGTACGGTAAGCGGTCGCTACTCTTAGTTTACTTTGCCTATACATGTTAGTCAACTTTCGTGCATCTGATTTCACCCGCATCGGATCTGCCTATACTGGGGCTTCGTATAGCATAATCGATATGGTTACACTCGCTATGCATAGCCTAGTCGTTTTTTTTTAAATTTATAGCTCTGTCATTTTTTGAGCTGAAGCGCTAAAATTTTAAGAAAAAGTAAGAATTATAATGTTCTTTATATGTGCAGAAGTTGGGTGCTGTCAAAGTTTGCGGTGCGTTCTTTTCCCACAATGGTTTGTCCATTTCCCACGATGGTTTGTCTAGATCCTCATATTGTTCGCACACAATAGCTACGTCCACCTCTTTCTTGCGGACATACTGGTTGAGTAGGTTCTGTGTTGTCTCACAGTGATTTAGATTCAACTGCACTATCTTCATTTTCGTTGTTTTTTTAATGCGGCTCGGTAGGCTGGACATGTATAGCGACTAGCTGCATGGTCACTTATTAATTCTTTATTCTTTTCCCGACAGAGAATGCAACTCAGCTCGTTCGTGCAACTTTTTGCTGCATGTCCTTCCGTTACGCACTTAAAACAGCATTTACATCTGTCGTACCTCTCTGTACACTTTTTTGCGATATGGCCAAAACCCAGGCATTTATATCATCTAGGTGGACGCATCTCTTGACTAATCTTCCTGATTCTGCAATTAACCCATTTGAGCTTTCCCCTTGCGATAGCTTTTTAGGTAATCTAGGCAGGTAGCTGTACGGTGGCGGTCTAGGTATCTCCATAGGTTTTTTGGATGGTCTTTACGGACGTCTCCTCTACTACTTCCTTCTCTTTTGAAAACTCTTTCTCTTCTTACTCTTTGCGCTTCTAGAAGTTTCTGCGTTTGCACGTCTTTGGTACGACGTAGCTCCAAAAGATTTCCTGCCACCGTTTCGCGTATCATATTTACGCTGTTACCAAGCACCGTCAGATTAGGGTCCGCTTTTATTTTCCTCGAAATATTAGCCTACAAATTTCCCTCAGCAGCTTTTATAAAAAGTGCATCATGCCTGGCGGGTCTCTCTCGTGGTTTTCTAGTGCCATTTTTGTTCTTGGCACTAGTACCTTTATGTATCTCCTTTTTCCTTTTCTTTTCTTTCTTTTTCTCCTTTCTGGTGATAACCTCCTGCCAGAGGGGTCTGCCTTTTCTTCCAAAGACTCCTGTGAATTGAATTTTTGAGTTTCTTTGTCATCTGCAAGTTTTCTTGTCGCTCGTCTACTTGGCTTGGTGACATTGCCTTGCGCTAATTTAGCGTTCTTGTCGTCATCGCGTTTTATACTTCTACCGTCTGTGATGCCTTGTCCTCCTTCTGGATATGCTGCTGGTTCGGTAACATTTTCGCTTTACTTAGCATCAATCCAAGGCTCTCCTTGCTTTTTTCTAGTGCTACGTGTTCCTTTTAAGCTGCTTAACCTGGATCATAATCGCCAAAAGACCGCTTTTAATAGACTTATGAATGTTGGATGCGTTTGATACAACATTATCCATAGAGTCCAGCCTGTCTCGGATCTTCTCCCATATGCTTTCTCCTTCTCGCTTAGCATCTTGGATTGTATTACAGGTCTCGAGAGCTCCTTTTCCTGCTTTCTCTTTATGTTTGGTAAAATTATCCATGTTCGACAATGGTCTTCATCCCGGTAAGTGTCCGACCATTTTCGATCCCCCAGTTTATGGAGGAAGATGATATGGCCTTAACAAATGACTGAAAGCGGTGTTAGACTGAAAACATCATACCAGAGTATAGCACGCGATACTGTTCTAGCCCACCTCCACTCTTTCGAACCTCCCACCCCGAACAATGTGCTTGGCTCTCCATTCATTGAGAGTTTATGGCAGACATCAAGCAATATCACGATGCACGCGCTCGCCTTAGCAGATTGACCGGTACTAGCTATGTGACCGGCCCCTGTCTTGCCGTCAACGAAAGCCAAAGGTAGTTTAGGTGACTTTGGATCGAACCTCAGATCACCTCCCCACCTAGAATCTTCTTTTGGCAGCTTACGGGTCGCACCGCAACGCAAACGTGTCGGCCTGATCTGATCCACGGAGCATATTTTATGTCTGCTCTACCCTCCTAGGTATATACCCCAGCCAGCTCTCCGCCATCCGCCACCCGGGGGATGCGTCAAATACAAGTGTCAGGCTCCCCCCCCCCCCCCCCCCCCGGGGGGTGGCCCAAAACCAAGGGCCGGGCCCCCCCCCCCCCCCCGTGTGTGTGTGCGCGCGCCCGCGTATGCAGTTATGATTCTGGAACCACGCGACCGATCATACTCAAATTTGACATGCATATATTTTTTCTGATTACGAATTTTAAAACATTTTTTTTATTATTCTGATCATTTCCTGACCATATTATAGCTATTTTTCGATTTTTGAAAATAATTTTTGCTTTTTTCTGATGATATGATTTATACAATATATTTAGCAATAGTACTGTCACGTGTGAATACTTACACGTGTATAGCGTTGCTAGTTATAATGCAATCGATGCATAAGTCGCCAAATCCGCGCATAGCAACATCTCGGACTCACCCCGAAGCCCGTTTCCTTCGACTCAGCATAACCTCCCTTCCACGATTTCGGATAACCGCGCGGGTAGGAATCACGCCACCCCAGGATTCTATAAAAGGGGGTGCATGCAGGTGCTCGCCCCGATTCCGCCACCCACGATGCAGCATTAGACAGGTAGTTTTGTCTCGGAGACGACAGATACGATCGTACACTTACAGCGCACATTCTCCGAGATCACCTCAAATACGCGTTCTCTCTTTCATATAATCAGTTCATTGTGAATCACGATTAATAAACAGACACATTCACGGTTGTACAACAACAATTTTCCAGTACAATCGAAAGGATATCGACCAAGTCAGGAAGAGAAAGAGGAGTTAGGGCGCCAGATAAAACAACTGCAAAAGGATGACATAATCCGACCAACAGATTCACCCTACAACTCTCCTACATACGTGATACCAAAAAAAGCCGCAGCGGATGGTTCGAAAAGATGGCGACTAGTAACCGATTTTAGAAAACTGTACGAAGTAACGGTAGGAAATAGGTACCCGATACCCAATACAGCAGACATTATTGGCAGTGTCGCCTCGGCTAGGTACATAACCGCCATAGACTTGAGGACCGGGTTCTGCCAGATACCAATGGACCCCGCGGACGCCCACAAAACAGCCTTTACTGTACCATTTTGTCATTACTGCTACAAACGTTTAAGCATGGGACTCAAAGGCGCTCCTTCAACATTTCAGTCCCTGATGGACTTCGCACTTGCAGGCCTACAAGGGACAGAATTGTATGTTTATTTAGATGATATAATCGTTTTCGCTAAGGACCTTGAAGAGCACGGTAAGAAGTTCCGTCGCTTGATGAAGAGACTAGACTACGCCAACTTGACTATCGAGATAAGTAGACAAGATAAGTCGGGAGTCTTAATCAAAATATGGGAAAACGAAGTGCAAAGTGGCAACGAGATACCCGACGGAATGAGAAACAACAAGAGAAATCCAAGCGCAGAGACGAAAGTATAGACTCCCCACAGCCGATTCTAACCACCCACATCCCCCCAGCCCCAAACAACAGTCACCCTAGCACTCAAAAACGCACTCTTCCCATCTACAGACCAAGGAAAGATTTCGATCATATTACATCGCAAATAGACGATCGAGCCAACGATGAACCCTTGCCTGAGAGCAACGCTTCAGACGCATCCAGGGGAGACATCGATGTAAGCCCCCATGACAAGAGAAAACACGATAATACTAGTCCCATAATGGAAGGAAGCCGCGACGTTTACCCATCAACCAGCGACCGATCGAACAGCAGCAACGAAGGGCACGTCACCCAGGGCTCAGCCAGCCCCGACACGATACACGGGAACTGACTCAGATGCAATGGCCCGACGGTATTACGTGTACTCACAGCGTGAAGATTGTGCAGAGCCATCCAAACAATTGACGCACGAGAGAAACATACCCATGGAGCCACCGGGAAACTGCCTGTTCAATTCGATAATAAAAATCTTAAATCTGCAAATGACACCAAGTCAACTGAGATACAAACTCTTGTGCAGCCCACATGTGGAAACCTTTGGTGATCCAGAAGAGGCATGGCGCATCTTGCTATCAGAAATCGAGTACGGAGACGCGGATTGCATATACGTATTCTCGAGGCAGTTCGGATATAACGTGTGTGTGCACTTCCAAGCAAATAGTCGAAACAATTACTGTCACTTCGATCCAAACGAAGGCAAAGAATTTATACACTTACATCTAGCGGGCAATCACTTCACTCCGTAGATAATAACAGAAGACGAATCCGACGAAGAATCAGAATCTGAATGAGAGCAGGAAGAACAACCCACTAACTTCCAAAGAAACCCTCACGTAAGAGAAGCCATGGCACGCTATTTAATAGCCGAATCGCGTCCAGAACAAGATTCACCAGAGTGGAAGAGAGACCCTAAAGATAAGGAGCTATTCACTGGGGTACAGAGCCTGAATGACCAAATGCAACCTATCTTATATTTTAACAGAAGACATGATCCTCAACACAGAAGTACTAAACGCTTTGATAGAAAGACGCTACATACACGCAGAAGAACTCTTAGAAACACAACGTTCTGTAGGCGAAATCATCGTAACAAAACACAGGGGGACGTACATGTTCGGAATCGTTTTAAAGAAGCACCTACACGACAAACCCTTAAGGCAAGATATCGATAGATGCTTAAAAACGCTGCAGTCATTGACTGAAAAATACGGAATAACAACGTTTGGCCTAATCAGAAATTTGGGAATAATCACGCTCGCAGACTGGGAACACGTAATTGAGCAATGTAATACCTTTAAAGGAAAAGCAATATCAATCGTACTGTTTAAAAATAACTTACCAGTACCCAAGGTCGAGGACAGTTACAGACTCATTAAAGAATATCACGAGTTATCAATTGGCGGCCATAAGGGAACGAACAAAACATATAACCGAATAGCCGGCGAATACTATTGGCGAAACATGCAAGCAGACGTAAGACAGTTTGTTCGAGGATGCGCAGGGTGCCAAGAAAAGAAACTGGTGCGGGTAAAAACAAAGCTACCAATGCTTATCACAGATACCCCATCGTACCCATTTGACAAAATATCTATTGATTTCTTCTTCAAACCAAACGAGGAAACCGATACATATTAACCATCCAAGATAACTTTACAAAATTTTGCATATTAGTGCCAGTCGGACACGCAACAGCACGGGAGTTAACGCGAGCACTTACAGAGAAACTAATCTACTATTTCGGCTCACCCGTAACCCTCATTTCCGATCAAGGAGCACACTTCATGAACCGAGTGATGGAAGAATTCGCACTAATATTCAGACTCTGTAAATACTCAACAACAGCGTACTATCCCCAGTCCAACGGCGAAATAGAACGAATGCATCATACACTTAAAGAGTACATTAAAATGTATATCAAAGGTAACGATAATTGGGATGAAGTAGTACCATTAGCACAGCACGCATATAATTCCACGGAACACGACGGACTAGGATACTCATCACACGAATTTGTTTTTGGCCGACGGGCACGCACACCGTCAAGCTTTCCACCACGAGAGCACTTACAGAGATACACGTACGACGACTATCTTGCTGACACAACAGAAGCTTACGCTCAACTTAGAACGATGGCAGCGATGAATCTAGTACAATCAAAACACCGCTCGAAACACTACTACGACAGGAAATTAAACGTACAACACTTTAGAGAAGGAGAAATAGTATATGTTCTCAAGGAGCCCAAATTCGGCCAATTTAAACCCGAATATAAGGGCCCGTGTGAAATCATAGCTATTAACTACTCAACACACAACGCGAAGATACATAAAGGGGATAAAACACGGATAGTAAATATAAATAAACTTAAACGATTTATACCAGAAATCAAACAGGAGATGTGTACCAACATACGCATAACTAATAATTGAACAAAATAAATTTTCAACAAATGTATCGGAATAAAATGATAAAATCACTATATAAGAATAGTAAGATAAATAAAATACAATACTAGAAACATTTAAATTAAACCAGAGTAAAATTTAACAAACAATTACATTAAATTAATAATGAATAAACGGTAAGAAAAGCTCGAACATCTAGCGACCCCCGGACGCCGCATAAAATAAAGGAAGAGTGCAGATACTCCCGAACAGACCGGAGAAACGGAATGTTCTCGATCATCTGATCAAAGGTGACAGTCGGAGCCTCAACTCGAGCCAAAATGCGATCCACGGCAATCCTCATACGAGACGGACGAAGAGGCGAGGACGCTCACACCTCACCAGCCGGGAATGGCCGCCTAGGGTAAGAGCGCCTAAATGTTCGAGGTCCGGATCCAGACTCACACGAGCCAGAAGAAGCCATCTTTCCTTCTCTTCTCTGAAAACTCCAGAGAAATATGTAAGGGAAGAACGCAGCTTCCACGAAAATATGACCACAAAGAGCACTTCTTAACGAATACTCACCAATAAATTCACAAGGAGATGGAGCAACAGCACGAGACACCAAAAGCACTCGAAGAAAATCACGCAAACGGACAACAAAATAGACGGACAGCAATTCAGCTAGCAGTGAGGTAGAAAGGAGCGATCACGATCAATTTTTACAAACAAGCAAAGATTCCCCTAATGGCAATTTAGCACAAACTCTGTCAGTGGGGATAGACGAAAAGTGCCGAGACAGCGTCAGCACTCAGTCCGGAAGGCAAGGTACGACGGCAGGCGGTGAAGCGCGCGACGGATATCGGGAACGAAAAACGCGAACGCATACAAAATATTATGAACGATATTACGATACAATTATTTAACTGCGAGATAATTACGATTCTCTAACTATGTAAGGCCTAATTTAGTTATTGCAAAAACGGTGAAAAGAACATTAACGGTACCCGTAAGATTAACAATAAAAGGTCATTCGCTACGTAAATATAGGGATCATATTACGAGGAATAGTTAAGCAAACAACACTAACTTAAATAATGCGAAAATCAGAAACACGGCAGATGCGAAAGTTAGTGTAGAATAAAGCCAATAAAAGGAGAAAACAATATAATAAAAGAGCACGGAAGAAAATTAGCAAAAGACGACAAGAAAATTTCGCTAACCGGACGAACGGCGGGATGAAATAAGAACCCCATCACCTCGCCGCTATATCAGCCAAGTTCGAGAAGGGGACATTAGCCGAATCAACAGATACTCATCGAAGGAGAAAACTACGATTCAAAAGAAATACTGCCACTACGACATTCAAAAGAAATGCGTACATATAAAATAAGGATTCGTTATACTTGGAACTCCGACAATTCTCTGCACGATATCATTGACAGACCTTGCCGGCATAAAACCGGAAGCAGCAAAAGGAAGCTGAGGGAACTAATGCAACAAAGGAGAAGAGGCAGGGATATCAGTAACAACGCAAGCATATCTCGAGGCTCTACCGAACGCCTCAAGTAAAGCTGTTCATTTTATTTTAAGGCACTAAGAAAATAATAGGGAATCTCCCTATCCTTACTATGTATACAAGTAAAGTTGGTTAACTATACAATTACATTTAGGATCTTCGGTACATACTAAAATAAACCACTAATTAAACAACAAAATAAAATTTACAATAGCAGGAATAATAGTAGTGACAAAAAGATTACAAACATTTATATTACCTTCAATTACGAACGTAGAAAAGGACGGAATTCACAACGGGTCACGGAATTAATGCGTCTCTATATGATATCCTCTACGCTCGTACACTTCAATTATACTCACCTTTATGCTTCATTCCATCAATCGCATTCATACAGACGCACGCATAATTGACATGAGCGACCAATCAACGCAAATAGAGCAAACCAGCGCGAGAAAGGAACACGCTACGGTTTAGAACAAATCCTCTCGTGTTTGCTCATGTTCAATGCTGACTTTAAGTCCCCACACCAACGGCACGCCTTTTTCGGTGTACCTCCGGGCGCATGGGCGATCCGGTGGTGGCGCATTAAATGACACTTCTGTTTATATATCTTGGGACACAAAGAACAGGCGTGAGGCTTGGAACTGCCGTCAGGGTCGTCCTCTACTTGCGCATGTGCCCGCATATGTAGCAACAAAGAAGTAGTGAAGGGACACCCGTCGGTAGGACAGACATGCCTCCGGAAAAACCGATCCTTCACGACAGCCGTCACGGTGGGGTTGAAAGGAACATAACCCACAGCATTAGAAGGGCAACGGCAGGTGACGAACCGATCAGCACCGGCATTCCACCTAGGACCCCCAACATTCACGGCCTCGGCAACGCTGATGTCCAAGTTGATCACCTGGTGATATATACCCGGTCCTACGTTGACAAGGTCCCCGGGCCGCTGCGTGATGAACTGATGCGGAATTTTGCGAGCCTGAAGATACTCGGACGTAATGCAGATATTCTTATGATTAGCCGGAGTCGGGCAACCTTCCAGATAATCAGAAACATCATCGAGCCCTAGAACCCTCAAGCGGCCAATAGAATCCCCTAGAGCCACCGTCAAATCATAGAAACTCCGGGGATGCACAAGGAGCCACACCTTCCCCGAGATCACATTGGCGCTGTCAAGGTAGTTGTCCTCCACATGTAAGTCAGTCAGGGCATACCGCCCCGACATGTACACCGAGGGTTCATTAACCCCGAACGCAGCAAGGGCGTCAGGATTTCGGGCAGGATGATGGTGCCACGGTAACTCGCAGAGGCGAGAGGTAATCCCCACCGACGCTGGAGTAGTATTCTGCCAGTAAATAGAAGCAAGACGGCCAGAAGCGACGTCGCGGACGCACTGATCGAAGAAGGCGCGCGTACCAGCCAACGAGCAGAGATCCGGCGCACCTACGCGAAAGGGAACCTAATAGAAAGAAAAAGGGGAACCAGAGAAATAATATTAAAAACTATCAAAACCAATAAGTAAAACGACTTACTAACTACAAGAATAGCAAAAAAACTTACCCCCATTCTCTTAAATAGATCCTCGCGAGACTCAACCAGGGCGACCTCATCCCTCATTTTCGGATTCAAAAAGAAATGCGGCTCTTGAGTCACAACAAACGTTGCTCAGAGAAGGCGGGTCGCCCCGCTAAACAAATTTTCGCAAACTCAGCACACATGTTGCGGTAGCAATTTCTCCTTCGGACGTCACGAAACTAAAGAAACAAAGGAAAATCTCAGTAAACACAAGATAGACCAGCAAAAAGGGAACAAATGAGATAGTAACCCAAGAACACTCAATTAAACATAAATAACTTACGCAACACCAAGCCACGTCCGAAGAAAATCAGCGGCAGACCGCTGCCGGAAGGATAAAGCAGTTGAAAAAACATACAGGGATAACCATACACATGAAATTGCACTAAGGTTTCAAGGAACGCTACGCAGTCCTCAAACACAAATTACATTTTAGTATAAAGATAAAAACTCGTAAAAACAGATATACAGGGTGACCCAATTTAAACGGGCACCGCTCATAACTCGTCAGGGACAGCCACAATCGAAAAAATGGTATAGACCAAAGTTGTAGGATATCGAAGGGGCAACCCGATGGTGACCTTGGATTTGACTTTGAACGCGTGTTTCAAGGTCATTTGAAGGTCAACTTTGGTTTTTTAAATAGGAACCCCATTCTTTTATTGCGGGAATGGAAAGAGCGGTAAATTTTACGTTCAGAATGGTATGTTCGGTTGCGGCACTGAAGGTCATCTCAATGTCCTGCAGCCAGAATGAAACCCCGCCTACGTAATTCCTCTAGCAACGCCAAATTAAAAAAAAGTGGTAGAGACC
>QLSS01000213.1:176871-190379 GCA_024372645.1 Trichomalopsis sarcophagae | reverse complement strand
AGCGGTAAATTTTACGTTCAGAATGGTATGTTCGGTTGCGGCACTGAAGGTCATCTCAATGTCCTGCAGCCAGAATGAAACCCCGCCTACGTAATTCCTCTAGCAACGCCAAATTAAAAAAAAGTGGTAGAGACCATAGTTGTTGTATAGGGAGGGGGGGGGAGAATTGTGACCTCGAATTTGAGCCAGTCCTACAAGGTCATTTCAAGGTCAAATTATTTTGTTTTGTTGGCGACGATGTAAGAAAGAACAAATAAACGCATGCAGAGCACGAGAAGGGGATAGCAGTAGCAGCTCACTGCATTGCGGAATAAGCAAAGAAGACGTCGCACGATACATATAGTTATACTACCAACGATCCCGTACCGCCGTATATATAGATATACAACACACGATCCCGTACCTCATTGCCGAGTACGCAAAAGATGTCGCACGATACATATAGATATACTACCAACGATCCCGTACCGCCGTATATATATAGATATACAACACACGATCTCGTACCTCATTGCCGATTACGCAAAAAGACGTCGCCCGATACCTATAGATATACTACCAACGATCCGGTACCGCCGTATATATAGATATACACGCGACGTCCTTTGCGTATTCGACACAAGATCGCATCTCGCGAAATCTGAGCGCGGAAGAAAGCGCGCAGAAGAGCTATGAAGAAACAGATAAGCGACGAAAACCTTATCACGGATAAAGCTAGATACAAGTAAATATTTGCTAATCATTAAAAACCTTGGCCAATTAAAGGGATCCCATAAGGGAATGTCCCATAAAGCCCTCATCTGGCCATATATAGCCTAATAGTTTAAACAAATAAATGAAATTAACGAAAATTTAGACATTAATATTACTAACCCACAAGTGGACGTCACAACATCAATAACAGCCTAACACAACATATAATAGCCATCACGACGCTATCACATCGTGAAAATGCAACTATAAGACACCGCTCTTACAGGTGCGCGGCACTCAAGGAAACCAATGGAAGAATCACCATACAAGCTATCAACCATAATTCAGGGCTATTGATTGAAAAACTGAACTCTTTGGCAACCTCCAGCACATCATGGAAAACAATACAACGCATAAATCTTGAAGCATTTTTCTCTAGATGGAACAAACTATTAATGAGCTTGGACATATTAAAAACATTATGCAAGCAAATAAACACAGCATACCGGTACGACCAACAGCTGCTTAAAATACGTCAGCAAATCGAAGAGACAGCGAAGAACGCAGACAAAGTAAAAGAGCTACTGCAAGGTCACGAAACAACACAGAAACCGAGAATCAAAAGAGCCTGGTTCTCAGCGATATGAAAAATTAGTCGCACCATATTCGGAACCCTAGATGAGGAAGCCGGAGAAGAAATCCAGCAACTAATCAGCATAACAGCCAACGATACGAGGCAACTCGCTAAATTACTAGCAAACCAGACCGAACTCGTACATACAGAATTTGGCAGTCTGCATGAAAAAGCCAACGAACTAGACAAACAATCCTACGGAAACAGGAGGAAATTGAGGAAGCCTTAAACTTATTGGAAGACAACATAATACAATACGAACTAGATACGGAAATCCTTACGGACGCTGTACTCTTTGCAACCAAAGGAATTGTACACCCACGTTTCGTCACACCAGAACAAATAGAGAAATCAGAAGCCCTCGCTAAAGAATCGGTAGCTGACTCGCGATTTCCATCCACGGAAGCAGACATGCCCATAATGGAATTAATTAAAATATCCGACGTCTCAATACTGTTCCAAGACATGCGTTTAGTGTACTATATAGGAACACCATTGCTAGACTACGGCGATTACGACCTATATAAAGTATCTCCCCTACCGATCAAACAAAAATCACTGAACACATCAGACACGTTTGCCTCCATTTGGCCAGAAACAGAATATTTTGCTCTAGACCAAGGATCGAACGCCTATATCCCTATCTCCTTGGATGCACTAAACAAGTGCAAGAAATTTAATAAACTATACATATGCCGGAACACAGAGCCAGTTCACGAAATTAACGACCGCACGAGCTGCCAAATTCAAATCAGTACCGGCAAAACTCCCATAAACTTATCAGAATGTAAAATAAAGGTGATGAAATCAAGGGACACATTCTGGATACGTACAAGCATCCCAAACACTTGGGTATTCTCTACGAATAATAAAGAGAAGCTGTTCTCTAGCTGCAAACGACTGACAGATAGCACGATAGACATTGACGGCGTAGTCATACTGCGCCTGCCGCATGGCTGCACCGCACACACGAACACAGTACGACTCATAGCATCACGCGAAGTACGCGTTAACTATTCGACGGTACTATTTAACAAAACGGTATTAGATATAGGCTCTTGGATACACAAAACGAACGACACGACGTTAGCCCTTATCAAAAACACGCTAGAAAAAGAAGGGATAGCAAAACCCTCAAACCGTAGGAGGGATATGTTCTCGCGTTCGCTAAAAACGGGAAAGGACTTTCGCGATATCATTGACAAGGCAAAAAGGCTAGGCGAATATAAAGATATCTACGGAAGATTCTCGTCCCTCCAGTCAACGGTGACTTACTCGGGAACTGGCATACTCGCGTTCGTCATAATAGTAGTAATCATATGGAAACTGCTCACTAAAAGGGGGGCCCCGCTACTAAACTGCGATAGATTAATTTCAAGACACAACATCCATACCCAGCTCGGCACAGAGCGCCCACAGATGTATGAGGCCAGACAACCGGAGATGGCAAACCAGGGCCTTCCATACTACCTGCCGATGCAATCAACAGGCCTCAGCCTCCCGAACCTACAGCAGCTGGCCGCAGCCAATGGGATGCTTCTTCAGCCTGCCCTGATGCCAAGGGACTCAAGGCTGAACCCACACATGATTGGCGACAAGAACAACGAAGAATCAAGACGCAGCATAAGATTTAGCGAGAGCATATTTTAAGAAACTTTAATGAAAAAGAGATTCGCTAGGTGGTTATATTGTATAATAGGATTACGCAAACACAGCGAACGGCTTACTACACTACACACATTTATGTAACAATTACAGATCAGAGAAACAAAAAAATTGTTAACCAACTAAAGCAAATTAAAGCTCGACCAACCTAAGCAAAATTGTTAACCGCTCGATCAACCTTAGCAAAATTAGGTGACAGGGGAAAATCGCGTAGTACCTTAGAATTATAACAAGGGAATTAGGGAAATAGCATATAAATTCTAGCCTAACCTAGCATATTTTGTATGGAACTAGACTCACTTACCTTTATCTTGATTCGGGACTAGATCATACTATAAGGACTTAGAGTAAAAGGGAATCTATATGAGAAAATCTCAAATTTTTTTAACGTTGAATTTTATTTGCATTGATTTTAATTTGCGGGCGAGGGCGCCCGGTAGCAATCTCAAGGACGTGTCACGTGTGAATACTCATACGTGTATAGCGTTGCTAGTTATAATGCAATCGATGCATAAGTCGCCAAATCCACGCATAGTAACAGCTCGGACTTACCCCGAAGCCCGTTTCCTTCGATTCAGCATAACTTCCCTTCCACGATTTCGGATAACCGCGCGGGTAGGAATCACGCCACCCGAGGATTCTATAAAAGGGAGTGCATGCGGGTGCTCGCCCCGATTCCGCCACCCACGATCCAGCATTAGACAGGTAGTTTTGACTCGGAGACGACAGATAGGATCGTATACTTAGAGCGCACATTCTCTGAGATCACCTTAAATACGCGTTCTCTCTTTCATACAATCAGTCCATTGTGAATTACGATTAATAATAATAAATAAACAGACACATTTACCGCTAATCTCTCGTGTTCGTTCATTACCCCGGTATTTTCGCAGCAACGGTAAGCTTTACACCTCACGGAGAACAAACCATCGACTCTCACACGTAACAGTATATCTAAAAGAGCATAAAAGTGCCTACTTTTTTCCGCAAGATTTCTCAGATTGACCGTTATGTTTAAGTGTTATGATAAAAAACAGTGATTTTTAAAACAAATTCAACTAAATTATCAAGCGTTTCGGAAAAATGTATGACTTTAGAAAACTCTAAAATCTACTCGCTGTGAGAATTTTTAGCGGTTTTGGCGACTAGTTTTTTAACTAAAAATCAGCAACCAAAAAATGGGCTTTCTGCGTCGTATGATTACGGGAGACTTTAATTGAGTTAAAATTTTAGAAAAAGATCAATCTTTTATTTACCTAGGCCAAGTTCTTTTTGCAGCTTATAAAACCAATTAGTTCTGAATTTTCGCTCGGGAAGCTCCTTAGGCGTAGATTCCCGCTTGTTCGTGTTTTTGAAATTCGAAGAGGAGAGAGGTGGGAGAAAAATAAAAGAATTCGATTGAGCGAAAACAATGTGTGTGAACTTGGACGACTCTCAAAGATAATCTTGGCTACGTGTCAGCGGCGCAGTTCCGCTCACTCAAGTCAGTAACGCAATTCTACCGACTTGCAGGATTCGTCGCGCGCGTAACCACGTTCGCGGAACCGGTCGCGAGCCAAACGCGGCGTGCAAGCAGAGATAGAGAAAAAGAGAGAGAAATGAGAGAAACCAAGAGAGAACGAGAGATCTAGCTCTGAGAGAGAGAGAGAGAGAGAGAGAGAGAGAGAGAGGGAGAGAGAGAGAGAGAGAGAGAGAGAGAGAGAGAGAGAGAGAGAGAGAGAGAGAGATTGATTGATTGATAAACAAATTTATTAACGCCGTGGCCAAATGACCGTAGGGCGAGGAGCAAATCATACAACATAACAAGATAAAAATACAAAATAAAAGTAACAAAATAATAACAAATTTTCAATGGCAAAATAGAAGCAAAATATTAAGAGCAGAGTAAACTCGCAGTAACATCCTTAATCTAACCTAAGATTAACAATTCACATAAGGTTGTGGCAGACTTAAAAGATAATCATAAAGGCGCTGTTTGAATGCGCCTAGCGATTTGCTAAGCCTAATAGTTGTAGGGATAGAATCCCAAAAGTGCATGCCTATAACTGTGAATGAGTTTTTAAAAATCTTGGTCCTGGCAGTCGGTATCGCAAACGCAGACGACCGGTTTCTAGCCGAGCGCCGTAAGTCCTCGTTAGGTGGCACGAATAACTCGTCAAGATATCCGGGCCGCTTGTGAACGAAAAGCTTATACAAAGTAATTAAACAAAAGAGTGAGAGAGGGAGCGAGAGAGAGAGAGAGAGAGAGAGAGAGAGAGAGAGAGAGAGAGAGAGAGAGAGAGATTAGTTACATTTAATTACATTCATTGAGATTATTTATATAAACTTAATGAATGTAAAATAACAAATGATCTATGGATTCACGTATATCTCAAGACGTATTCTGCAGATTAGGTCTAGAAGAAAGGTATGCTGCGAATAATCATCTGTGCAGATATGATCTTTTTTTTTAATATATGTGTTTGTGAATATCAAATGACGACTGCTCTATGTATTTACGTGTATTACAAAACATATTCTGCAGATTTGATCCGGATGAAAACGATGCTGAGAATAATCATGTGGGCGGACGTGTTCTTGTTTTTCGAAGATATCTGTTTGTAAATGTAAAATGACGACTGTTTTATGTATTCTCGTATATCACAAGACGTAATTTGCAGATTTAGTCAACAAGAAAGGGATGCTGTGAGTTATCATCTGAACAGATACGATCTTAATATTCAGAAATATCTGTTTGTGAATGCAGAATTACGACTGCTATATGGATTCACATATATCACAAGACATATTCTGCAGATTTGATCCGGATGAAAAGTATGTTAAAAATAATCTTCTGTGCAGATACGATCTTAATATTTAGAGATATCTATTCGTGAATATAAAATGACGACTGCTATATGGATTCACATATATCACAAGAGGTATTCTGCAGATTTGATCCGGATGAAAAGGATGCTGAGAATAATCATCTGGGCAGACGTGTTCTTGTTGTTCCAAGATATCTGTTTGTGAATGAAGAATGACGACTGCTCTATGTATTCACGTGTATTACAAGACATAATCTGCAGATTTAGTCCAAATGAAAAGGATGCTGGGAATAATCATCTGTGCAGATAAGATCTTTTTTTTAAATATACTTGTTTGTGAATGTAACTTGACGATTGCTTTATTGATTCACGCATATTAAATGACGTATTCTGCAGATTTGGGCCGGATGAAAGGGAGGCTGAGAGCAATCATCTTTGCAGATATGATCTGTTTTTTTTTTTTTTGTTTGAGATATCCGTTTGTAAATGTAAAATGACGACTGCTTTATGTAATCACGCTTATCGCACGACCTCATCTGCAGATTCGATTTGAATGAAAAGGATGCTGCAAATAATTATCTGTGCAGATATGATTTGGCTATTAAATGATATCTGTTTGTAAATATTGAGCAGAGCTTCTCGCGATCGTGTTTGCTGAGGAGCAATTCCGCTGCTACTTGTATGGGCGGAAATTCACGATCTGCACGGACCATAAGCGCTAAAACTCTTTCATACCACGAAAAAGCAGGACTTAGGATTTAATCGGCTATAAGCAGCGGTTGTTGGCTACGATTTTGATATTGTGTACCGCCCTGGAGTTAAAACCGCGAACGCCGACGCGATACTGCGGCTAGAAATATACGATTTGGCCGACCAGCAGATAAAAGGAAATATGGACGACGAAGCAGGCGCGCCACCGCGCCGAATTTTTCATGCATGGACGGTCAAAAAGCCAAACGGTACTGATCACGCAAAATATTACCAAAATTCGTCTAGCGCTAGTAGCATGATAAAGCAACGCCGAGACCAAGAAACCACGCAACGAAAATGCGCTAATTTTCTATAAAAGCGAGATTTTCGCAGTCCGATACGAATACGATGCTTTTTATATATGCTTGTGCTTCACGATGTTTATCACGGAAAGGCGAAAATATGAATGCCATGGTTCACGGAAGTATATCAATAGAAGTTCGTTATCGCGTCCGATTACACGGTCATGGTATGGTTTCAGTTCGTGCTGACGAGCGTGGTGCTGAATAGACACACAGATAACAGATACTCGGTTGGTGGGATCGAGCATGCCCGAATTTGGCAAATCTTGCGCGAGTCGATCGAGTTCTGCAGTACCCCGGCAGTGCGATCGCCGCCAGCTTCGCTAACGCGCGAGGAAATTACAGACTCAAATGAGTCGATGCGTACGATGAAATTTCGTCGACCTCGGGAGCATTGATCATGCTCCCTGAGGTGCTACCGTACTCACAGTATGTATAGCCGGTAGGCCGCAAGACGCTGAGCACTAAGCGTTCCTGAGGCGCATTCTCGCAGAAGCTTTATGAGCCTAGCATCTCGATTAGTGACGAGTCGGGTCTACGAATCTCCTCGTCGGGGAAAGTCGCCAACGAGTTGGAGCCGTTGCAGATATTCAAGTTTACCTGAAGTCTGGGGTCACTGGCGGCATTTGCATCGATCTGTGAAAGTTAAGCTAAGTCGCGACCTCGAAAAATAAAGCGCCTATTGCTGACGAGGCAAAGGCGCCACGACAGACTAGCGATGTAGAGTATCTCGCAATGGGAGAAAACGTATGTGCACACAGCCCGAGCTCGCTCAGCATAAATAGTACACCAGTTGTGCGAAAGTTGAGCGCTTCCAACAAAAAAAAGCAACTCGGATAAGCCCGAAAGCAACGCGATTCGCGGCAAGATCGCGCATAAGCAGAAACCTGCACTGAACGGATCGTCTGCAGCCAGACTAGACGTTTGCGACGCATTTGAAGCTCAGCCTGCGACCCTTCCTCGGCCGAAAGCCTGCTCGAAGATTGTTCAGGCGTATTACGCAACTATTCGCAAAAATCAATGCGCAGAACCGCGTGCGAAACTCCTTCGATCGGATAAGATTCCTAGCGCCCTGCCTGGAAATTGTTTATTTTACTCTTTAATGAAACTGATGAAGCTCATTATGTCGGTTCTACAATTGAGACGACTGCTCTTGGTCTCGCTGATGCTAAGGCCTTGCGGAGAGCCGTCTCAAACGGAGAAAATCTTAAAGTATCACGTCGAGTATGGGACTATCGATTGCACGTTCATTTTTGCCCACGAGTTTGTAGTGAATATCTGCATTCATTACGATCTCCTAGGAGATAAGCGACTGTTTTGTCACATTGTGGTGCCAAACGCCTCCGAATTTTTACATCTAAATTTGACTGGCCTGCATTTTACTCCGTATATTCGGGTAAAAGCTCCACAGGCTTCCGCCAAACCGGTCAACCCGATTCTCGACTCGTTCCCGTCCTCCGACAAAGAGCGCGAAAGGGAAATCTCGCTGATACTCGGGCGGAAGAGCCGAACGAAAAAGAAAGCTTTGCTTGCAGCCGGTCCTCTGAATAAAGCAGCGGGCGCTAAAACTGCCGGCGCGCACAGTGTCGCATTTTGGTTTTTCTTGTTTTAAAATCAAATAACTTTTGATCTAATCGATGAATCGTCGTGATTTTTTTTTAAATTGAAGCTCAGGTGATCAGGAATTTTGGAAAAATATTAATAAAGGCCATTTAAAGATATGTAGATCAGGAAAAATCCCCGAATTTGATAAATTTTGCAAATATCTAATGAGACTTATTTTATCTTAATTAAATTTGTATTTTTATAATATGTGTGGTGGCCACACAGCACCCACTCGCACACACGCACACGCACTCACGCACACACGTACACGCCTCACACGCACGCGCACGCAAAGATTCCAGCGTTCGTGCCTCGAACGACGCGGCCCGGATTAGAAAGCGGTTTTTCCGGGCCGGCCGAGCGCATCTGGACAATTAAGTCCTCCGCATCGAGGAGGCCGTAAAACGCTCGGGACCGCGCTCGAACCCTTTTTTTGCGGTCCTCCGCATCTCGATGCGGGCGGCGAAAGCTCGCCGGCACGGAAATTCTCGACGCAATAAAACGATAAACGCCGGCCGCTTGGGCCAGCTGCCCTCGCCACCGACGCGCTGTCCGGACCGCGCGCGCTCCGTCCCTGCGAATCCGATCCGTGATCGGTACAGGAGGCGGAACGGTCGAGACCCTCGACGATCGATATATTAGATCATACTTGACTTGTTTCAGCCTATAAACTTTCCCTGAAAGGGTTTTGCTTCCCATGAATGAGCAGAAATGTATAAAAATGCCGAAATACGGATTTTTCTTCAATTTCTGAGGATCTACTTTCATTCTGAAGACCTATTTAACTAATTATGAATAAAATATTATTAATCAACAATTATACTATTAAACCCATAAGCTCTTATACACTGTAAATTCATAACCTCAACCTCGACAAACTTTAATCCCCTGATCCTTTAAATCCACAAATGCTTAATCTTATCAATTTCTATATCCATAAACTCCTGAAACCGTATTCTATAAAGTCTTAAATCCATTCCCTCAACCTCGCAAACTTTTGATTTGTACCCTTAATCTCGTAACACAGTAAACCTGTAAACCATTGGTTCTAGAAAATCTTTAACCCATAATCCCCTAAACCCTTAATCCCGCAATGCAGTAAATTTGCAAACTCTTCATTCAATAAAGTCGAACTTCTAATCCCTTTAACCCTTAATCTCGCGAACCCTTAATCCTATAACACAGTAAACTTGTAAACTCTTGATTCTATAAACTCTTTAACCCATAATTCCCTGAACCCTTAACCTCGCAAACCCTTAATCCCGAATATACAGTAAACTCGTAAACGCTATACATCTTCAGACTCGTAAGCCTATAAACTCGAACCTTTTTTTCCCATTCACCCAATCGACCAATCGACTTGCACTCACCCTTGCATTTACACATACTCATAAATACTTATTATATTTTATGACAATTATAGGCACTATTTTACAACTTGCTAAATGTTTTTACACAAGGACTTAAAAATATGTTTTTTTATAATATCGAATAATAAAGAATACATCTTCAATTCAACTATATGTATACATTCAAGATTCATCACCAGAATCTTCAAATAGATCTTCACTATCTATGGTATATTGAGTACTATTATTTTCTTCGTGTTCAATTTTTTGCCTAAAAAGTAATAAGGCTACATTTAAATTATGTTTTTGTCTATCTTATTTTTGTAGAAAACAAATTGCTAATTGTATAGAATAAAAATCATTTTTTCAATCTCTGCCTTATTGAAAAATGTTCTCAAGATCTTACATGCGATCTTACGTAAGATCTTATGTAAGATTTTGCAACAGATCTTGCCTAATGTCATATATAAAATCTTACCACTGATTTTTCACCAAGAACTTCCATAAGATCTTACATAAGATATTGACTACAATAAAAAATATTATGACTTTGTTATAAGACCTTATTTAAATTTGTGAGATCTTATGTAAGAACTTACTTAAGATGTTGTATTACGTTTAGTGTAAGATCTTACATAAACCATTAGCAAAAAATGTTTCTGGTATATGACACCATAATCTTCTATAAGATCTTACACAAGACCTTATACAAAACTTTACACAAAGACATTACATAAAATCTTACACAAGATCAACTATAAGAGCTTTCAAAAGAATTGCCATATAATTTTTTGTAAGGATAAGTAACTTAAGGTCTTACGCAAGATCTTGCATAAGATCTGGTATAGAAACTTAAGTAACTTATCAATAAATTCATTTATAAGGTAATAAAAACAAGATCTTGTGCAAGATTTTATGTAAATTTTTTCGTGAAATTGAGTGAGTAAATTATCAACAAATAAATATCCTTATGTCTATGAAAGCAAGATCTTGAATAAGATCTTGCGTTAGATCTTATGTAAGGTCTTGTGTAGGATCCTTTGTAAGATCTTATGCAAGATCATGCCTTTATGAATTAAACAATTTTGTTAATGGTTTACTTAAGATCTTACACCAAATCTGACACAAGTTTTTACTTAAATAAATATTTCATAATCATTGCAAATAAATGATATTTACTTGTGTCTGAGATATCTATTCATTTCAACAGTAACTGGTGTTTTCCATTGGCCCTTCAATCGATTTTGAATATATAAGAGAGAAATCAATGGATCCGTTACATATACCGCTCGATTGAACGTATCGTGTATTCGAGCTTCTCTGCTGATTTGGCGAGCATGGCTTACCAAATTTTTCCGATACATCTTGTGCCAGGCTTCGCTGGCATCTTCGGAATAATATGCGATAGGTAGCGGAAATCTTCCTATAATATCACTGCTGTGCTTCAATAGTTTATGTAAAGTTGGGCACATTCGTGCCCACGGATATAGTTGATAGTGTAAATCGTGCGTTTTTACACATAAGCGTTCAAATTCATCAAGCTGCAAATGCTGTTTACATCGAAGTAAATTTATAATTAAGGCGATGTTACTAACTAGCCTGGAATCTATTTCCAATGCCTCTGAAAATTTTTGTGGATCATCAAAACATTTTCGAGAAAGGTTTCCAGTGTTAGTGGTTCCATGACCCTGCAAAACTTAATCAACTTTTATGCTAAATGCTTTCTTCACTTGCTCTCTAATTTTTTCAATTTGTTTATCAGTTTCTTCTGTAAATGTAAACATAAGAATAAAATAAGAAACCATTAATGGAAGTGAATTTGTTAAGTTTGTAGTGTTAGATCTTTAAATTAATGAACATTTATATTGTAAATAATTATACAAGTTATTCTTAAGATACCTTTCAAATGCTTTCTTATATCCCATGAATTTATAGTTTGTCTATAAGCTAGATGTAGCAAATACTCGAATGCTTTTATTTGACAATGCGAAAGTCCGATCCCTAATTTGAGTGAATCTTCTTTAGGCTCAAAGTGTTGTGTTGCATTACCAAATTTATATGATGATATGAAACATATTGGACATGCAGTTGTAGCCTTATTTCCAACAATACAATTTACGCATTTTCCATCATATAAAGTTTGAAAAACACAAAAATTAACTTTTACAGTTTTTTCCATTGGAAAGTTTAAATGTGTGTGGTTTCAAATCGCTAATTTCTTTATTTAGTCGATTATACTCTTTCCTTATAGCTTTATCATCTTCTTTTTCGAAACAAAGCCTTAAGGAGGAATAGGAAAAATATGTGATTGAAAATAAATAGGAGGATGGGTTCGGGTTAATTAATAGAAGGACTGGATAATGATAATATCGAGCTGAAAAATAATAAAAAATAAATTTAGAACAGTAAGGTACTGGTTTAATTTTTGAAAATATATGGTAAAAATCTTTAGATATAAAACATAATATTATTATCAAACATTACAGATAAAATCTTATAATATTGAAAGAAAATTCATATAAAATGATCCTCATCTGAAGGCTAGGCGTGAACATTACTATTGTAATGCAGGCTTCGCGTTCTACAAATTATAATTATATTATTTATTTATAATTCGAAATTGTAGTAATGTGAGTATAGTACCTTAAAGGTCTGCATAAACGAATACTTTGAGGAGTAGGATTAATCCAACACTTATTTGATCCTTTTAGTTGCTGAATTATAAAACTTGTTACTAATAAAGATTGTTGCGTACTTTTATTTACACGATGCATGTCAGCGTAGTCTTGATGAGGGTTGAGGTGACTCGAAGAGCTATAAAATCCACAAGTAACATGTAATTCAATATTAGATAACTCTTTACAATCCCAATCAGTGGCAACACCTTTGCATAATCTTTCTGCTGTTTTATTAAGCATACTTTGAAGTGGTACCTTTACTTCAACTTCAGAAACCATTATATCTGTTGGTGTACATTCAGTCATTGCTTCTTTAATGAAAGAATAAGATGGAAGAATTTTAGCACGTCTAATTCTGCAGTCTGTTGCAAGCATTGAATAACTTTTGACATTCAAATTACATTCAATATAAAGACCTAAAGCAGACTCATTCGTATGTGGCAACATTTCCCCTTCAAGTGTAGTATCTTGACGTTCAACACCTTCATTATCATCTTGGTCATCATTATTTTCTGAATGATTCAGTTTCTTATTAAGTTTGCGACAAAGTGCGAGGGTGTATTCCAAAAATTCTTCATCATAATTGAGATTAACAATTAACTCTTTCGCCTTCAAAAAGCGGGTACTTCTTGAAGCGCTTTTCATGTTTGTGACGCGTTTCCTTCCACAGTTATCATTTTTCGCGAGTTTAAGTTTTCTTGGTCGACCTCTCCCTCTTTTTTTTCTTTTATTAATTAGCTTTTGATTGTCACGTGTACTTCTGTAGAGTTAATTGAGATAATTTATATCAGTATGTATGATTTTTAATAAAAAAGAGATAATAGTACTTTATTCCACTCTCGATCAAAAGGCCCCTTTTTGATCCTAAAAAACGGGGTCAAAACCATTTCGCCAATATTTTTTGTTAAAAATATTCTTTTGCCCGCTAATTTTACTTTTGCCACGCTAATTTTACATTTGCCCCGCAAATTTTACTTTAGCCCCGCTAATTTTACTTTTGTCCTGCTAATTTTACTTTAGCCACG
>QLSS01000213.1:133613-168672 GCA_024372645.1 Trichomalopsis sarcophagae | reverse complement strand
CTCTCTCTCTCTCTCTCTCTCTCTCTCTCTCTCTCTCTCTCTCTCTCGTAATTTCTACAAATTTAGTGATCATTAACTGCTGAGAGGGAGGAGTGTTTTGTTAGTAGTTTTAGTTCCCACTGGCTCCATTACTATTAAGCAGTGGTAGTGTGACTTTCTAAATACGAGCCAGGAGAGCGGATTTTGTTAGAAGAGCGAACTGGCGTCTACCGAGCTCGCAGCCTGCCATCTTGAATCCTCGTTGAAGCTTTGGTCTATCGGTCTGTCCAACGATACACTTTAAATAGCACCAGTTGCCATTCGCCTGAGAACAGTACGATGAACTCAACCATGACACCCAAAAGCCGTAAATGCGCTAAATTCCTGTCAGCAAACGGTAGTGCAACAATTCAGTGCAGTGTGTGTAAGAGTGTATATCACATCGCGTGTGCCAACAAGGAGAGTATAGCTGCCGACAATACGTTCGATTGTTGTAACAAGAATATCACACCCGGCAAGAAGATGGAGAAGAAGCATATCACCTCTGTGTGTAAACGAGCATGTCGGCTTATGTTTACTTTAAATCGTTTTTGAAAAAGCACTACATTAAAGCTGCGAAAACATCTAATAAGCGCTCTCCTATTCCCTCTATTGCAACATTTCCGAAGAACAAAATCTCAGACTGCAAAGAGTGATCAACATGACCATATGGTACATATTTGGAATCAGACAAGATGAGCACATTACTCCCCATAGAAGAGAACTTGGTTGGCTCACAACTAGAGGACGCAGAAATTATTTTGCAGGGAATCTACTGTATAAAATCACCAAAACAAATAAACCATCACTAGCAAGGGACGCTCGCTTCGCTTGCAATTTACGAATTACTTGTAATGATATTTAATTATTTGACGTGTAATTATTAAATATACTATTGAATATGACTAATTAATAGAAAGATTTCAAAAACTTTTCACTAGGATTAACTACCGTCAAGTATAAATGAATATATTCAATACATCCAACATTCAATTAAAGTGGTTATAGCTAGTACACTGTACTTTAAATTCAGTTTTGTCCCGAATCCAGAAATTCAATATGGCGGCTAGAAAATGGTGCCTGAAGCGCAAAATTTTGCCTAAACTTTAACGAATTTTTTTCTCGAATATAATGCATTCGACGAAAAAATCACTAAGAATAAAAAGTGCTTAGAATCAATCAAGAAATATGTCTACATTTTTTCACTGAGTTTTGAGCAACTTCTTTATTTTTGCCAATTGGCAATTTATGACAAATTGGAAAATTTCATCGAATCGTCTCGAAAAAAATTCAGATATACTTCTTGGTCAATTCTAAGTACTTTTTATTTTCTAATTATTTCTTATATAACGCTTTGTTTTTGAGAAAAAAATCATTTTTTTGTTCCCTATGCACTTTTTAGTCAATTATGAGCAAATTTACTTCAAATTTGTGCCCAAGTATCTGTCGCATTCCAGATGATATGATTTTCGCATTGAAAAATTCTCATTTCTTAGCCGTTGATGTACAACGTTTCCCGACACTTACCGCGTGGAGGTGAATGAGTCAAAGCATCTTGTCTTTTTTTTATCTTTTTATTTATTTATTTTTTTCGCTTTTTATTAGGGTTTTATTTATGTTTTTAATTCTTTATAGTTTTATAATTTTTATTTTTTTTTAGGAACTGTTATGATTTTTTATAAAACACGTTTTACAATAAAAATTATTACATTTTTTGCAAAATTTGTTTGTCCTAATAACACATGGCTTGCAACAGCAGAGCTTCTGTTGTTTGAGGGATACTGTTTGATGAACAATGTCATCAACTTGTGTTACTCCAGATGCTGTAGAAATTATTGAAATCGGTTTAGAATCAATAATAGTAATTAAATTCATTCCGCTATTCTGATCGTGCTTTGTGGCGTATGTGCCTCTTGTTGATTTTTTATCAATATAATTTTTTTCTATTATCCTATTTTCTCTAATAGTACCAGTGGAACATAAACCCATTTTTCTTAAATGTACAAAAAGGTCTAAGCTTGTGAAGTAATTGTCCATGTATAGATGGTAAAGGCCTACTTTACGAAAAGTAAGTTCATTACTACCCGAGTTCCTGAAGCACATTTGGCTAATTTATCCCCAATAGTTGAATTCTTCCCACAGTATAGATCAAAATCTAATAAAAATCCATCTAATGTACATAGACCCCAAAATTTCAGACCGAATCTAATTGGTTTGCCGCGAATAAACTGTTTCATACTAGTTCTAGCGTAGCATTTGGCCATCATTTCATCTATAGATATCGCGGTTTGAAAGTACCCGAACAATTTTATGTTTCTACGAAACAGATTCATGACCTGACGAACTCGCCAAGCTTTATCATTGCAATCTTCATCCCCTGGTTTTGATAATTTCAACTTAGATTTTATATTTTCAAATGTACGGCGTCCCATAGCCGATTTCACTACATCACTAGATAAAAAGGGATCATTAGACCAATAATCTCTTTGACTTTTCCTTTTATTGAATGCTGAGAAAAGTATTATTCCTATAAATATATTCAAATCTGACATTGTTAGACTGCAATTATTCATCTTAGTTGATTCTATAATATAATTTTTAATTTCTTTGCAAAAAAATGTCTCAAATAGGTCAACTGGACTCATATTTTTAATGTCTTTCTTATGACTATCAGATAATAATATTTCATTTTCAACTTTGCAGGAATAACTTTTTTCTCCGTCGATCCATTTATAAATATATTCATTTTCCAATTTAGATTGATCATTCGTATAATTATTAGAAGTTTCTGCGTATGTACTCAGTAATAAGTTATCAATAGATTCAGAACCAGAATCTTCGTCACTCTGACCAGAACTGCCCGAATCATCTGGATTAGGTACCAAAATATTATGATCATCGTTATCATCAGAATACTCTTCTTCAGACTCTGATTGAGATCTTACATTTCTCCGGCGTTTTGGAGCCATTACAATTTTAAAACTTGAAAAGCTAAATACACAAGTAAAATATTAACGCTAATATTTAGAACACTAACAGTATAGTAGACAAAGAGTGAAAAAACTAAAGATTCTTCAAAATCGATTTATGAACATTCAATGATGATTCACTATTTTGAAATTCAGATAAAAACATTACAAAAGCTTTTGGCAAAATTCGGCAAATTGAATATAGTAATTACATTCAGACTTTTTCGATTGAGAATTCAATATAGTTTATGAAACAATTCCAAAAGTTGCATAACTCAAATTTTTTAAGGTTTTTAATTTTTTACTCAAAAACAAAGTGTTATATAAGAAAAAGTTAGAGAATAAAAAGTACTTAGAATTTACCAAGAAGTATATCTGAATTTTTTCGAGACGATTCGATGAATTTTTCCAATTTGTCATAAATTGCCAATTGGCAAAAATAAAAAAGTTGCTCAAAACTCAGTGAAAAAATTTAGACATATTCCTTGATTGATTCTAAGCACTTTTTATGCTTATTGATTTTTTCGTCGAATGCATTATATTCGAGAAAAAAATTCGTGAAAGTTTGGGCAAAATTTTGCGCTTCAGGCGCCATTTTCTAGCCGCCATATTGAATTTCTGGATTCGGGACCAAACTGAATTTAAAGTACAACTCATTTATGCACTCATAGTTGAAAAATAAAGTTCCGTCCTCAACGTTAACACAACAAGAAATTGGATTTAAAAAAAAAAGTATCGAAATTTTCCTTTTTTTTTTAAACGTCGCCATATTGGATTTTTGAGTGAAAACTTTGTAATTCTGATACCAGAAATGGAATGTAGAGAAAAAAATACTTAAGAAAAAGTATGTTTGCTTTGAATATATCCGTGGAATATGTGATAGATTTACGGTTGAAAACAGAGTTACGATTTCTCTGTTTTGGACGTTAATGGGTTAAAATAGTTTTCTCCATTTTATCTTATCTTATACATTTGCCAGTTTTTTCCTGATCAAAACAGTTATCTTTGGATTTCTACTCATTTTTCTTTTAAAAACATAGCTTTAATAACATAATAAAATAGAAAACTATAAAAAACTAATAATACCTATGAATAACTGTTATTTTTGTCTCTATTCCGAAATCCTTCTGCTATAAATTTTTGTTTTGTTCAGTTATTTCTGTTTTAGTCTAAATGCTTCAGATAATAACTGTTATGTGAAGAATTTTTTTTCCACTAGAAATCAATATATAAGTATGAAAATAGTTGGCATTTTTGAGGTTAGCGTGCTATAAATGATGTAATTCGATATGAAATCATATTTTATAGGCACAGGCAAGTCTCACAATACCTTGAATCTAGACTCTTACTAGACAACTTTCAAACAGGCTTTCGCACTGGCCACAGCACTCAGTCTAGCCTAATTAAGCTAACTGATGATGTCAGGGTCGGGATAAACAACAAGAAAACACTTCTCCTCTTTGACTTTAGCAAGGCATTTGACACTGTATGTCACGCCCGGCTCCTGAGAAAGCTATCCACCTTTGGCTTCTCTAAGCAGGTCATCCGCTGGTTTGCCTCCTATCTCACTAGGAGAGAGCAGGCCGTCGTTGGTGACAATAGCAAGCGCACCTCTCCGCGGCGTCTCAACATCATCTTCCCGCAGGTCTCCGTCTTAGGTCCCTTGCTGTTCGCATTGTACATCAACGACATCGGTTTCTGCCTTGATTCCGATGTTTTCCATCTTATCTATGCGGATAATTAGCAAATTTACAGTCAATGACATCTCTAAGAGCTCGACTCTTTATCAAACAAGATGAGTACTAATGTTGAGAGGATAATGGGCTGGGCTGCGCAAAATAGGCTTAAATTCAATGTTAATAAAACGAAAGCAATTTTCCTGGGCTCCCCTTACTACATAAATTTACTTCCCTTAACAGCTAACACTTTCATTAATATCGGGGGTGTCCAGGTCAGCTTTGAATCCTCCGTGCGTAATCTGGGATTGGTGCTTGACTCTAAACTCACGTGGAAAGAGCACGTTACACGAGTGTGTAAGCGTGCGCACTCGCTAATGTACAGGCTCTACTTTTTCAGAAAGAGCACTAATCTCAGGTTGCGCAAACATCTTGTGCAAGCACTCCTATTTCCGATCATCGACTACTGTTCTCTTCTATACTGTGACCTGACGCAGGAACTCGATTTAAAACTACAGAGGCTCGTGAACACTGGAATCCGGTATGGTGTAAGGAGAGATGAGCACATCTCCCCGTACAGGCGGGAGCTGCACTGGCTAACCACTGCCGGACGCAGGAAGTACTTCACAGCTTGTTTCCTACGTAAAATGTTTAACTCGGTCGTACCATCATACGTACTTGCCTTTTTTGATTTCCGCGTCACACTCCGGCCTGTGAGGGGCGAGGTGATACCTCTGGAAATTCCTGTTTTCGCGACGGAGACGCTGAGTAACTCGTTCCATATCAGCGCCTCATACCTATAGAATAACCTGCCAACACACATCAGAAAAACTTGCTAGGGATCACTTTTTTGAACTCGAAAACACATAAAACGTACACGTACTTTTTCGCTCATTCGACTTTCACTATCGCCTCACTTTCTCACTATACATACTCTGACCTTCTTTTCTCACCTGCAACTCTGTAAACTTATAATCGTACAACATATTGTACGCAAAATAAAACTAATCTATACTAATCTAATCTAATCTCTCTTTCAGTTGTGATGATCGTCATCCTCGTTGCTCTTTGAAATTGAAATTGCTCCAGCGGTAAGTCGAGAGGCATTACCAAGTCACTCTGCCTATTTTGCTCTGTACTAATAGACTCTGCACTCCTCGGATTATTTATTTGCAGCGGAAAGGACCCTCTCAATTGGCTCTTGTGCGAGAGCTAAAAAAAACCACACTGGTCGTGCTTTTTATGAGCCTGGAGGGGATTTTCCGCAAACCGACGACTTACATAACCTCCAAACCCTATCACATCGATCGAGAGTCGGGTGGATCAGGATTTTATCCAACCACTCGAGGAGGACATCGTGAAGCAGCAACGCGTCTCTCATTAACGCAACAACATCATGCTGGATGCTGCTGAAACATATTACGCTTCTGTGGAGGAGGTTCCAACGTCTTTTTGAGGTTAGAGAGTATCTTCGCTATCTCTCTCACTCAGCCCGCGAAACAGCTGCCGTTACCACAGGCACGCGTGCGTTTTAATTTTTCGCCACCAGAGCGCGCACCAGTACCTCTTGAACCTTCTCAACGTTGGTAGCATTGTATTGTTGAAAGAGCGTGAAATTCAAAAATTAAAAATTCGAAATTCTAAATTTCAACTTTTTAAATTAATTAACTAATTAAATTAACTTAACGTTCTATTTCTATTTAAAATTGAACAATAGTAAATTTTGAATTTTTCTCGCTATAGTCGTCTAGCACGTTATTACTCTTGTTCCATAAAATAAATATAAAGTAAGTGAATAAATAAAATGGTCCGGACTTCGTGTCTACAGTGTAATAAGGTGTGCACTAGCTATTATGCGTAGATGTAACGACTGTAACAATCCATATCACAATGTCAGTCATGATTGGACGACTATGGCAGATAGTAAATTTATCTGCGTCACATGTAAATCTAAAAGAAAGAACAGTAAAAATACGAGCGAAAAGAACAAGAATAAAGATAAAGAAAAAACTAATAAAACAGATGACAACTTAGTTTTAAGCTTAGGTTTAAATGGCACTATTATAGACGAGTCCAAAGGAGATAGTACCGCAAAGTTAAATCTAGCTGCTTCAACACCATATGCCCTATCCGTTAAGGCCGCTACAAACAGTAGACCTTCATCGATTGATGTATCTGCAGATCTAAGTTTGTTTCGCTACTGTATACTACCGTCATCAATGCTTGAATTGTTTGGCAACCAGTTTAAAATGCCTGAAACCGCGATAGACGACCTTAAGTCTCAGCTAGTGAAGCGGCTTGATGCCGTCAGCACGGCACCGACTTCCTCCTCAACGTCGGAGGAGTCGTTTCGTGAGCTGGCCGCTAAAGTTGCGTCACTTGAAGAAAAAATTATCGACCAATCTTCAAAGATAGAAGGCATGCACCAGATGCATGATTTGCGCGTCTGTGACGCACAACGTCGCAATCCCCCTCCCTTCACTCTGCTACCCCCAAGAGAGACTGACCCCATCGTGGGTCCCGGAAAAGGACCGTCCAACTCATTCCCATTGAAGTATGTCCCGGAAAAGGACCGTCCAACTTATTCCCATTGAAGTGGGTTTTAAGTTGGGCGGGGGTGCCACTCTGCATCCTCCCACTCGCCCCGGGGTTGCGTTTGGAGCACAACCACAACCCCGACTTCTCTTCCTCCTGTCTCTCTCGTGGCTCTCTTCTCTCTCCCTCTCTTTCTCTCTCTCTCTCTCTCTCTCTCTCTCTCACTCTCTCTCTCTCTCTCTCTCTCTCTCTCTCTCTCTCTCTCTCTCTCTCTCTCTCTCCCTCTCTCTCTCTCTTCTCGTCGGAACCGTTGGCCGCTGTCCTCGCCACAGGGACTGGTTGGTCTCGGGCTGGTAGGCAAGCCTCGGTCTCCTCTCCCGTCTCTCTTCCGATCCGCCTCGCCTCTCTCCTCCGGGCGGGTCGAGCTGCGTTGCGACGCGCATTTCTTGCCGCTACCGCCTCCTCCCGGCTAATGTCGTTGGCTCTGAGTCGCTTTTCGTCGTCTCGAGCTTCGCGTAGCCGCTGCTCCTCTTCTCGGGCTCTCCGTTTTTCTTCTTCTCTTTCTCTCTCTTCTCTTTCTCTCCGCTCCATCTCTTCTCGCCGCCTTCTCTCTTCTTCTCTTTCTCTCTCCACTCTTTCTCTTTCTTCTTCGCCGGGTTCCGGTATCTGGTCCTCTTCCTCCTGATGACGAGTCGGAGACCAGTTGTCCCAATCGATTTCGGCTGTACCAGAGTAAACCCCTCCGAAGTAGCTTCTGATCGGTGGTCCCGACTCATCGTCGTCCGAGCTCGACAATTGAGCCGAGACGTAGTCCTCTTTCGTGAGAGGAGGATTCTTGCTCTTCTTGCTCTTCTTCGTCTTCTTCTTCTGGCAACTCTGAGTAGGGGCCAACTCCCTCTGCGCCCGTCTGCATTCCTCTGCATGCGAGCTCTCTCTCACTTGTGACTCGGCGGATGGCTTCTGCCTCTCCGTCCGAGTCCTACTCTCCTTCTCTCTCTCGACCTCCTCCCGAATAGGGCCTAATCGCCGGGGAATTGCCCCTATCGCGATCTTCCGGCTCAGGCTCGTCGCTGCCTCCGTCATTGGCCTCTTTTCGCTGCTCATCGGCGTCGTCGTTATACCAGCCGTAGATTGGTGCAGGCGTAGCCTCGGTGTAACCGCGCCGATCCTCAGGCTGGTTATCCCCGCCCCTGAACCTTGCACCTGCCTTGACGATGTCGCTGCTGGCGTTGGCCGACGTGCTGGTGATCTCGCCACCTCAGCGAACGTCGGGCGTGGCGGTGCGATGTTGGTCGGTGGCGGGCCGGCTGGCGCCGACTCTCTCCCATCCTCTCGTCGCTCCATCCTAAAAAACACAAATGGATTAGTATTTTTGTTTAGCCTTTCGCGGCGGGACCCATCGCTTAAGGTTCATCTACATAAGCCTTAGTCAGCCGTCGCGATTTTCCGTCACCGCAGCCCAGTACATAAACTATCGGGGATTTAACCTCGACAATCTCATACGGGCCTTTCCAGTGCGGAGCTAGCTTTTTAGAAACACTCTTGGCCGCGTCGGCGAGAACATGAGTCTTTCGCATGACCTCATCTCCTACCTGAAATTGCGCGTTTTTCCGTCCCTTGTTATAAACGCGTTCTTGTTTTTCAGTCGCAGCGCGCCTCGTGTATTTCCCTACTAAATCTCGCAGAATATCTAATCCCTTCATTCTCTCTCCCCACTCATCTGGCTCCTTTCTTTCCATGAGTTTTCCTCCCTTGATTTCCCGTCGTAAACTTAAAGCCGGCCGAGGATGTCGCGCGTAATTGAGAAACGCAGGAGAGACGCGAGTAGAAGCTTGCGTCGCCGTGTAAATGGCATGACGAAACTCGTGGAGATGCAAATCCCAGTCGCAATGATCGTTTTTTACATACATCGCGATCATCGTTTTAAGCGCGCTATGTTTTACACCGTAGACTTCTAGCACCTTCTTCAAGTGTTGGTTGTCGAACTCCTTGCCGTTATCTGTTAAAAAATATTCAGGGGTTTCCCAACTGAATAAAATTAACTCCTCAAACGCTCTGGCTACTGACTTCGCATCCGCCTTCCTTAACGGCTTTAATTCAATCCAGCGTGTAAACAAATCTTGAAACACGACTAGATATTTGAATCGATTTTTGCTCGGAGGAAACTCCATGAGATCAGCTGCGACGATGGCCGAAGGCCGCTCGACGACTCGCCGTCCCATGAGCCCTTTCGCTCCGCTCTGTGCCATTTTATATTTTTGGTACTCCTCGCACGACTCTACGAACTTGTACACGTCGTGATAGGCTCCTCGCCAATAATACTCTCGAGCCACTCGGTCATAGGTTTTCTCTATTCCCAAGTGACCCGACGAAGGTGGACAGTGTGCATCTCTTATCACTCTCTCCTTCTGTTCCTCCGGCACTACCATTCTCCACGCTTCCTTGCGGTGTGTTATCGGGTCTAGCAAAGCATCCTTGCGCCAACGATAAAGCACTCCATTTTCGATACGCCATTCTGTGTACTTCTCCGGAAATTTTTCGACTTGCTCTCGCAGTTTTAAATATTCCGGATCTTGTACTTCTTCGAAAGCGGCAACAGCGTCCTCGCCATTTTCGTCGCTTCGGGATAGCGCATCCGGAAAGTGCTTAATTCACCTTTCCGATAAATCACGTCAAATTTCCACTGTTGCAACTCAATCGCCCATCTCGCTAGGCGGCCGCTGGGATCTTTCAGATTCCTCAGCCATTGCAAACTTTTGTGGTCTGTTATCACGCTAAAGTCGTACCCCTCAATGTACGGCCTCAGCTTTCTGATAGCCCAGACCACTGCCAAACACTCTTTCTCCGTCATGTAATTTCTCTCAGCAGAAGTTAGTACACGACTTATATACACTATCGGGTGCTCGCCATCTTCATGTTCTTAGGTCAGGACGGCCCCGATAGCCGCGCCACTGGCATCACACTGCACCTTGAACGGCCTTGTAAAACCAGGCCGAGCAAGTACAGGGGCCACGGTAAGCGCGTGACGTGAGAGCTTCAAAAGCCTCTTGTTGCTCCTCTCCCCATTCCCATTTCTGGTCTTTTCGCAGCAGTCGGACGAGCGGGACTTTTCGCTCGGATTCGTGCTCGATAAAGCGCGAAACCAGCCTAACATGCTCAAAAATCGTCTCAACTGTCTGACGTTTTTCGGTGCCGGAAAGTTTTTCACTGGCTCTACCCTTTCGGGATCAGGACGCAGTCCCTCCTTGTCCAGTAGAAACCCAGCCACCTGATCTGCGAACAACAGAATTCACACTTTTCCTCATTCACGACTAGCCCCACGCCCGTGAGTCGTTTCAGGACAAACTCGAGCCACTCTAGGTGCTCTTCGAAAGTCTCCGTGGCGATCACCAGGTCATCGAGGTAGGCAAACACGGCTGTCTCGCACGCAGGCCCAAACAAAGCATCGATTATTCTCTGCTAGGTCCTAGGCGCATTACACAGACCGAACGGCATACGCTCAAACTGCCACAGGCCTGAGCCCGGCACAGAAAAAGCCGTATACTTTCTGCTCTCTGGCAACAACGGGATTTGATAATAGGATTGATTCAGGTCGATCTTTGATAGATAATGGATGCTCATCCTTAATAGTGACTCGATTCAAATCACGATAATCGACGCAAAACCTCCATGTTGCATCAGCCTTGCGGATCATGACAGGTACGCTCGTATAATCGCTTGCTGTTTTGCGTGAGATTCACGCCGAGGCTTATGCCGAATCGGTGTGAAGTCGTAAGATGCGTGAGCCCTATCGATGAGCCTTGGTCTTTCAGGATCCCTTCCACTAGCTCTCTCACCTCCACACGCTCCTCCTCCGTGATAGTCGACAGGGCGGCACACTCAGTGTACACTGTAGCTTCCTCTTTGCTATTTGTATCCGCAAATGGTCGCCACCTGCCCTCTTCCGTGCGCCACAAGCCTCTTCCCAGCCGCACGTAGCAATCGAACTTTTTACAAAAATCCATACCAAGGATCATTGGTTGTTCGAGCGATGGTGCGGCTTTGAAAGATATAGCCCGTTATTTGTCTCCTACGTCGAGTATCACCTCCAACTCTCCCAGCACTGAGTGGATGTGTCCCGTGGCTGTGCGGAGCTTAGTCGTGCTCTTCGTTAACCGCACCCGAAATCTCTCGGCGATTTCTGGGCTAATTAATGATAGAGTTGCCATTGGATCGAGCAGTGCTTGATACACTCGCCTGCCTAGGCTCACTGATAGGAAATTTCTATTTTCCGTGTTTGCTCCGGCCACCACTTCTCCCTCATCCGCACTTTCCCTCGTGCTAATGGCTTGGACAAAGAGCGGTGTCGGCGAGCTTTGAGATTTTTCGTTCCTCGCAGCGTTCAGTTTCTCGCTCTCTTTCTCGACTCCTGTGGGTTTGAACCATTGGCAGTCTCGAAAGTCTAATCGAACTGCAGTCAGGTCCCATCTTTTCCTCTCTCCCTTCTCGCTTTCACTCAGCAACCTCGTGGCCGTCTCCTCAGCCTTCCTCAGCTCGGCAAACCGGCGAGCTTCTACCTCGTCTTTCCTGTCGGTTTCGTCGAGCTTTACGAGTGGCTGAGCGAACGTAACCACTTTCGCCTTTTTTCCTCCCGTTTTCTCTTGAACTGGGGGCACCGGTTTCTTCATTTCTGGGCCCCCAACTGAAAGTTTCCCAGAGCTGTAGTTATTATACGACAGTCGGGACACGAGAGTAGCGTAACACCCCCTCATTCGCACCATTGACACTGGGTCTTAGGGGCGCCCGTTATCAATGGTGCAGGAGTCGAATGCGCCTGCGCCGTCTGAGGAATTGTGCAGTTCCTCGAGGTGTGCCCCTTTCCTCTGCATCTGTAGCAGACTACCTCGGGACACTGCAAAGCGCGATGGCCCACCCGTTGACAAGTGAAGCACGCGCCGAGAAACTCTCCCGCGCTCACGTTGGTCGGTCCCAAGGGCAATTTACCCGCCCCCGTCGCTGGATTTCCTCCAGTGCGTGACTGAGTTCCTCCGCCCTTCGGTTTATTGCCCGAAGTCGGCTTTGGTTTATTACCAGGGCCGGCGTTAATGCTTGCACTCGCTACTCTCTCCAACTCCGAAGCGGACGCCGAAGTCGCAGCTTTCTTAGCTTTCGACTTCTTGCCCTTCTTCGGAGTCTCCTCACTCTCTTTCTCCTTTTCTACCGTCTCAACTGCAGCGACCTTGGGCTTAGTCACCCCTTCTGTATATGCCGCGCCGGGAACATGCATCTTCTCGGCTGGCAATGGCGGAGCATAACGACTGTCGAAGTCTCGCTGCTTCTCCCACCGGCGACCGTACTTCTTGAGATCTTCCAGACTATCAATGAGCTTATCACCGATAGCCTTCCGATACTCGGGTAGAATATTGCGATACGCTATCTGCAATAATTCTCTTTTAGATGGAGGTCGATGGAACCGCGACACAATGTACTCGAATTTGGCGAGAAAAGTGGTGATTTTCTCACCTTTGTGTTGCGTTCTCCGCCTCAGATCCTCCATCAAATCTTTCCTGTTGTATTCAGTTACGTAACGGAGCCTGAACTCTCGACAAAACTCCGTCCACGTCTGAATTTTTTCTGAGTACATCGGCCAGCGAATTCCATGAATTCCCGGGACACAGCTCGCGTCCGAGAAAACGCGGGACTCGCTGGAACCGATCGTCTTTTCTTTTTGACGGTTGAGATTGCCGCGCAAACAACGACGTGATTTGCGCGGCTGTGACGCACAACGTCGCAAGGTCGATGACGTGTTCGTTCAGATAGATGGGTATTCGATTATGAGTCAAGATAGAAATAAACGAGGTGGAGGTGTAGCTCTGTATATCTGGAACGACTACAAAGCTACGCACAGATTGAAGGAAAACCAGGTATTCCGGAATACTTAATCTGTAGCGTTCAACAGGGCACCATGACACCGATATTCGTAACCGTAATTTACCGTCCACCAGGTATAGGTCTTTCTGACAATTCGGGTCTTACCGAGGATTTGTGAAAGTACTCGGTGGGATACGATTGTAGAAGTGATGGGAGATCTGAAAGCTAACATGTTATCGACCTCTCGTGATACTGAGTTTTTTCGAGAACTCGCTTGTGAGTTGAACTTAGAATTAGTAAATCATGGTGCAACACACCATGTCGTGGATTCTCACATATGGATTGATGTAATTTTTACTGATGACGACAAGGTAGTGCTGAATACGAACAATTCACTGGCGGCTTTCCCAAGTAAGCACAATGTTATTGATGTTGAGATTAACTTTCAAACTGCAGAACCCTCTACTCTCAACAGTTTTACTTATAGGGATTTCAAATCGATTAAAACGGAGGAACTTCAATCCCTTCTTGCTTCTTGTGAATGGTCGCCGGTGATTTGTCCGGACAATGGAGTTGACACTCGACTCGAACATCTTAGTCAGAACATAATGAGTGTCCTTGACCAACTTGATCCATTGAAAGAATTCAAACCGAAGAAAAAACGTCTTCCTCCTTGGGTAGACGCGGATCTGAAAGACCTGTATAACCAACGAGACGCGTTAAAAAGACGACACAAACATGCTCGACAAGATACTCGACGACGAGACGACCTGTGGACAGAATATCAGTCTCTCGTGGCTGAGGCGGTACAACGAACTACCCAAGCGCGAGAGTCATTCATACAGAATAGAATTTTCGATGCACTGGATAATGATAAGAATATATGGACTGAATTTCGTAATCTTGGTTTAATTTCGAAAGCCAAGAATGACTTAAATGGTTTTACTCCGGATGAGTTAAACGCTCATTTTGCTGGAGTGTCCGTGTCCGATCTCGAGCGTGAGTCAGATCTGAGTGGCATCCTGTCAGAGGCTAGTGAGGATGGCTTTACCTCCCGTGAAGTTACCTTCACGGATGTTGTGCTGACAGTCGCTCATTTCTCATCTCAGGCAAAGGGTGAGGACGGGATACCCCAAAGCATCATCGCGAAATCTTTACCCGTTATAGGCCACCATCTAGTAACTTTGTTTAACACCTCATTATCCAGTGGAATCTTTCCTGGGGCCTGGAAGGGGGCTCGATTGGTGCCTCTCAAAAAGAAATCAATTCCATCAGCTGTTTCGGACTTCCGTCCAATAGCACTATCGAGTTTCCTTTCTAAGGTCCTAGAAAAGATGGTACATGACCAAATTTCAGAACATCTAGAATCACAGAAAATTCTTGATCCTTTCCAAACCGGTTTTCGAACTAACAACTCCATGCAGACAGCACTACTAAAGCTGACGGAAGACATAAGGGCAGGGATTGACAATAACAAACAGTTACTGACCATTTTACTACTGTTTGATTTTAGTAAAGCGTTTGACACTATTTCTCCCTCAAAACTCTTACGCAAACTGATCAGGATGGGCTTCTCTGGGTCAGTAGTCCTGTGGGTCAAGTCATTCATTACAGGACGTAATCAGCGAGTGGTTACTACATCAAACGGGCATTCGAATTGGCTAACTACCAACCTTGGCGTCCCGCAGGGCTCTATCCTGGGGCCTCTCCTGTTCAGTCTATACATAAATGACCTTACAGACATACTAACTGATGTCAAGGGGCCAGAACGACTGTTAAAAAATAGTGTTGCGCATTTGCTATACGCGGACGACCTGGAAACCTACACTCAATGTACGAGAGACGATCTTCGTGAAGGTGTGGATCGTTTGTCAGCTGTGTCGGCATGGGCCTCCGATAATGCTCTGCATCTTAATGCTGGCAAGACTAAAGCTATAATCTTTGGGTCGGACTACAATATTAATCAACTGCAGGGGTTGAACTTGCCTGGTATTAAGGTGCAAAATGCTATTTTCGTTCCATTTGTCGATACAGTAACTAATCTTGGAGTGGTGATGGATTCTAAGCTGACATGGAAACCGCAGGTGGATGCAGTTAGCCGAAAGGTTAACAGAGTCCTTTATGGGCTCAGGTCTTTTCGATCCTGTACCACCGAGGCATTACGTAAGCAGCTGACGGCCGCTCTTGCTATCTCTCACTTGGATTACTGCTCTGTAGTGTACCTTGATATGTCCGGGGAGCTCCAGACTCGACTGCAGAGGTTACAGAATGCATGTGCGAGGTATATATGTGGTGCTGCGAGGAGAGAGCATGTTACTCCCTATAGGAGGAAACTGGGCTGGTTAGATACTAAAGAAAGAAGGGCGTATTTCGCAGCGGTATTAGTTTATAAAGCTTATTGCATAGGGAAGCCGTCGTACCTCGCGGCCCTCTTTATGAAAAACCAGAGCAAAACTTCCAGTAGAGTGTCCAGGGATATTTCGGTGCTAGGGTCGCAAACTGACGTGGGACTAAACTCGTTTGCTGTGTTCGGTGCGTGTCTATGGAATTCTCTACCTCAAGGCATGCGAACCCCGCCTTCGCTGGATAGTTTTAAGGTAGCAATGCAAAAGTGCCAGACGCTAAATACGCTGTGATTTACAAGACTGCCATGCACAGTATTATTTATATTAATGTCTTATTATTATATTATTTATATTTATATCTGCGTTCTATGTATCTGTAAATATTTTCTTCGAGACCGTTATGCAATATTTCTAGTCTGCATTGCTGCGTTAATGATGCGATAGAGTAAGAATCGTAGTCTAAAGTGTCTAACTCGTGGATGTCTGTGCGCATCATGTTGTATACGTTGATATTAGTCACTTCGTATACTAAGCTATCTGTATCGGTATACAGAAGCTCACACTTATCGCCAGCACATCCGAGCATGTACTCATAGTGAAAGCGATATATCAGCGTTTTTCACAAGTCCAATATATATGGGCTTCTTTATACACTTCAGCACGGAACATTTGCACTGCTACTAAGTTTTTATCGAAGATCGTACAGTTGTGTAACGTGGGCTTCGCGATGGCTTCCGTACCGTATCTTCCTTCCCACTTAGTAACTAACTTGATTTTAACGTGCTTCCTCTCATTTTCTATGTATAGCTTCAACAATTTACTATGCTCGAATTCAAGAGCTCGGTGCACTTTCTTGAGACGAAGACCATGTACCAGGGCTTGTTTTAAGGCTCTGTAGTGAATCACGTAGTTTTTCTTGTCATGGAGCGTTGCCATCAGTTTTTTCTGCTTCGATCCCGGTGGACACATGTGCTCCGCGCAGAAGGGCATATCACGATGCGTACCGTGAAGAGTCACTGGATAATCAAGATCCACTTCGAGGATGTACCTTTTGGGATGGTGATCGAAAACGTCGAAGAAGTTGGGCGTCTTGAGATCGGTTACCCAATTGAACTTTCCATAGGGTAACGCCTCTGTCATTGCCTAGCCATATAGGTCTATCTTATGATAGACATCAACATGTGGATGTCTATCAAAAGATCCTATCGAATCTGAAAATAAATCAGGTAAATATTTTGCGCAATCTTGATATTCACATCGATTATTATTTTATTTACCTGTGTATATGTCAGCATTGCGTCCCATGACAGACCTGGTGTAGCATAATAGTGTGCTGGACCCAAGCCGTACACATCTGTCCAAGAGTTTATACATTGAAATCCTTTCACACTTTTTGAGCATGATCGAAGTCTTCGTCAGAGATGTGAGCATCGTACAGACTACTGAAAAAATCGTCCGTCGTTGGAAGACTCACCTCATCGAGATTAGCGAGAGAGGAGACGTAGTCGTACGGAAAGACTGCTCCGAAGTGAATTCATCTTCGTGAAAAACTCGTTCCAACATGTCGAGTTTCGTAAAGTACGACGACAATTTGTTTAACGACGACAGCATGAATCTGAACGAGTCTATGAAGCGTATATTCATATCTGTGCCTTCGACAAACTTCGTAAAGGTATATATCTCTCCTTAGTTTGCGGCAGCAGATATACACGTCCAGGGAAACATGTTGCAACCTCCTTGATGAATAGATGCGCATCGTATCCACTAAAGTTGTGAAAAACTGGAGTAGTCCTGGAATCCTGATAGTTCAAGTTGCAAGAATTATGCGCAGGGCCTCGATATCTGGAAAAAAATCTAGTAAGTAGTTGTACATACAAACGCACGTGTTAAATGAGAAAGAAAGATAACTTACTCTCCAGTGAGATGACAATGATCTCGAATCTTGAAATCCTTTGGAGAAAATGGTTTTTGAAGTGATAACTTCTTATGGGACGGAGTGAATTGGTTGGAATGCGTTACGGCGCCGTTATGTCTGGCTATCCTCACCCTGCTGTCTCTTGCCTTCTCTCTCGCACGCATACGGCGACTCAGCGGAGACATCCCCACCCTGCGGTCTCTTGCTTCCTCTCTCGCACGCATACGGCGGCTCAGCGGAGACATCCCCACTCTGCGCGCGCTTTCTTCTCTCTCTACTGGCACGTGTTCTCTCTCTCTCTCGCTCTCTCTCACTCGCTCGCGTCTACATGCCCTCTCTGTAAGAGCAGGAGGCGTTGCAATTTATCAACATGCTAATGATAATGTCAATATTGTAACTCCAAACATGACTAGAAGTTCAGAATGTTGCAGGTTTTAACGTATCTTCAGATAATGCAATTGGTGATATATGTATAGCACGATGCATCAACGAAGAAAAAAAAGAAATTGTTATTGCAACTTTATATATATATATCTCCAAACAAAAGCATTTCAAATATTATACAATTTATTCATTAGCAACTTTTAATATATACACCAGAAGGTTCCACTTGACTTGGCCGAAACAACCATAAATTACCATTTATTCTAAGTGGAGATTTTAATGTTGATTTTTCTTCTGATCGAGAAAAAATTTAATAGCATTTCTTGAATCAAAATTACAATTAAAGATGATTAGTAATCCAGATCAAGCTACTACTAGTCATGGTACTACGATTGATGCGGTATTTTCCAGATATTTAGATAAAATTGAGTGTCATAATTTTGTTTCTTATTACAGTTATCATAAACCAATTGTTACTTTTGTAGGATTAGATAATGATAATGTAAATACCAGCCAGTCAACTTAAACTGTTAAATAATGATAAATATTGCACATAAAATATATATTTTACATTCAAAAGGAAATTAAATTACGTTTTAGTTATTCCTGATCCATTTATAAATTATTAGATTAACAAAAAATATAACTATAAAATTATTATTGCCACCATGCGTTAAACAAGTTCTATATTTGATAGTTTCTATAAATATCATATGAAGTTATCACTTCTGTCGGGCTTCCCGTGACGCACACGTTTTTTTTTGCATATGTGACACTTGCGAGCCCTGGTGAATTCTAGCTTCTGCTCGTCAGTCAAATCTCTCATTGCCACTCGATTCTTATACATATTTTGCACTTCCAGAGCGAGAGTATAGAGATTGCTTAAAACTTGTACTATTAGTGTATAAAAAAATCATATTTTTCTGTTTCAAATAATAAGTATGACGTACGCAACTTTGCTAATATTTATTGTTAATGTTTGCAAGAACAAATTATTCAGTAATTACAATTTCCGAGATGAATCTAGGCCTTTCTATGCAAAGATTACAATTGGTGTTGGAAAATGAATTTTTGTTGAATATTTTCACGAAATATAGGGATGTTTACAGAAAACATCGTTTTCTGAAATAAAGAATTTTGAAATTATGTAGACATTTTATTTTGAAGTATCTTTTGAAATCGCGTATCGCATACTTACTGCAAATAATAACTATAAACCATATTGACATGCATATTACAAATAATACATTTTAATTATAGGATATGTTTTTATTTTTTTTTTATTTTTATTTAGAAAAATACAGTTCTATGTTCAGATATTATTGTATACACATGATAAAAATATAAATGAGAAATTAGTTAACAAATACTGCGAATGCCTCTTTATTCAAAAATAATATATTCATATATGTGCATATTTTATAACCGTTTGAGTGTCTTCTTTTTATCTTTTAGTAATTTCTTTTTTTCTGCTGATAACTTTCTATCACTCGTATGTTTTTTTGATGTAGAATTGTCTATATCCAATTCTCTATGGTTTTCAATATTACTTGACACGGCCTTTGATGTTTTCTACAATAGTATAAATAAGGTTAGTATTCTTAATATAAATTGAATATGCTACGTAAAATAGAAAATTGTATTCAGAAATTAATGATTTTGTACTAAAAAAACTGCAAATAAGCTGCTACATTATTGGCGCACCGATGCTGAAGAATAAGCAGCTAATGAATGATATGTCCTTGTCAGGCATTTAGGTACAGATCTTTTCGTCTGACATTGACGTATAAGTATAGTTAATCAGTAAAAAGTGAGGGATGTCATATAAAAAGTGTAGAAAGACATAGAAGGGGAATGGGGCTGACGGTTATAAAGGTGAAGTACCGATTGAAGGGATAGTTAATTAATTTTAAATCGATGGCTGAGAGGAATATGCTCGTATCGTGTTGGAGACTCCGAGAACGTCGTATCGTGGAAAAGTCTTCGGAAACGTTGTATCGTGTCGGCGAGTCCAAGAACGTCGTATCGTGGAAAAGTCTTCGGAAACGTCGTATCGTAAACGCGATTTTCTTCTCCCTGACTTTGTAGTGGCAGCACTGCGCAATTTGTAAATACGACTTTACACGGATTAAAATGCGCGAGAAAAATTCTGAAAAAAATCAGAATCACTTATTTTTCATTACCTTTTTTTATACCATGAAAACATATATCATTAAGCGAATCAAATTCAACTTAATGGACGAATTAAATCATCTTATTTTGATGATTTTTAAATTAATTAATTTTCAAACGGAGCGCGCGCTGCGTGGACGTCGAGTCCAACACGGGTTCTTAAGATGGCTGTAAAATGTCGACATTCGTCGTCCTGAAAACGCGCTACTATATTTGAGCCGACAGCCGAATGCCGATTGCCGGGTACAGGGCTGATGAATTTTGTCAATGAATAAGTTGCGACGTGTAGCCTGTTTGGTCGGCACGTGTACACGATACACACTATTGTACGCGAATAATACTGTTCCCTGCTGCAAGTTGCAAGCAGCAAGGGAATAACTAAACACTTGTTGTTGTGGCGCCGAGGAGTATAACCTCACCTGCTAACCACGGGGAGCAGCACTGGCTCCCCTGCAGGGTTAGCAGGAGACTAGGTTGGTAGGATAGCGCCGCTGTGTTCTCTCAGGTGTCGGGCTGCCGTACCGACACAGTCGTCACGCACCTCCTCCAGTAGACACCAGGAGTCGTGTCGCGACCCGGGACGCGAGATTGGGACAAGCACCGCGCGTGATACTGAGTGGAATGACGAGTGCGCATCGTTGCCGCGCAGAGCCGAGCACGCCGCGATAGCGCGATGGGTCGAGCGGGAGAGGGAGATAGAGACGATACGAGTGAAAGAGTACGCGCCGCGGGAGAGCGCGCTCAGAGAGAGGGGTTCGCGCGCGAATGTATGTATCGCCGCGACTTATACTTGACTTCGCGATGAAATGACGCCGCGGAAGTACAGTACGTGTCAGCGTTGTCTCTCTCTCTCTCTCTCTCTCTCTCGCTCATAGGACGAAAAGGGAGAGAAGCGTCCGCATAGTTGACGCCGGCGATTCGCGCCATAATTAAGTAATATAGAGGGCGCGGCTTGGGGTTTTTCCGGGAACGCGCCGGGTATAGAGAAGAAGGAGACTTCCTTCTTCATCAGAATCGTTTCAACCGTTGAACGAGCAGAACGCTATCGCTACTATAATTATTAATAAAGAATGGAATGCTGCATACAATACCGTGCACAATGCAACAATTTGTAGTAAGGGGGACACTCGTACGCCTCCTCTAAATTGATAACTTCACGTGTTGTAATCTTATTCAGCAGTTTTGCCTTTTCCTCTCCTCGCACATAAATTTTATTTGCTTTTCTGCAAATATCATACATAGTTTTGTAAAATTTTTTCAACGAAACATTTGCATCGTATCAATCCAGACCATGTTGATGCAGTGTCAGCCAATTATTCTCTCTTAAAATATCTTTCTTTAAAAATCTCGTATTTCAAATAGGCGCGATAATCTAATTTGCTGTGGCATCTAAATCTAATACTGCTAAGCCCACTTCTTTCGGTACAACTCGACCCTTGTTATCCTTGAAAAACTGAAAATCGATAACTAGATCCATTTCTCCGTTTGACAGCGCAGCTCAAGAAAGACGTATCGACTGGCACAAAGCTTGTATTGGTAGGTGGTTTTAGAGCACCATCTAGTCTCAACCACTGTAATACACCAAAACTTGTCGTGACGAGTCAATCTCTAACAGATTGTCGTACTCAGCATAAATTATGCAATTTACAACAGTATCTAATGCGTCATCAAATCTCATGTCAATTCTCACACTACCTCTTCTGATTAAATTCCAATGAGTGTCATTGTTGGCCTATAAATGCAAATGCAAAAAAGACAGTAGCCATTTGGGTATGCATCACATGTTATCGAATTACCGGCATTTGAAAAATGTACCCGCGTACCCGAGAGAGTGTGTGATACGCATCCACATACATCTTTGTTTTTTTGAAGTCAGGCTGCAGTCGTTTTGATGGGACTTGTACACCGTCCACAAACAAACACAATAAATTGATATTGAAATTTTTAAAATTAAACGGATTGAGTTTTGTATCGCCGTTATAAGCCTTATTTTCAATAAATCCGATTATGATTCTTTTCGGCAATTGACCCAGTAAGACATTATCTATCGACTGTCCATGCACGCCACTATTCAACGTTACGTTTTTACCTCTACCCGTGTAAGCGGGTACTTTGCTGTAACTTTAGAAAGCATTTTTTCGTGAGCCAATGAAATGCCCGGATTAACCCTTACGCGGCAAACAAATAGGGTCGCCTTGGTTATGTGTACAGTATACGCAGAATCGGGATCCATTAGACAGAAGCTGTCACGAGAACGCACGCGTACCTCAACTCCACCAAGTAGCAGTCTATCCATATTTAGCACATCCACGTGTAAATAGCCAATAAATCAATTTTATTATTTGTCATAACTGCTTGTCGTCTAAAGAAACCTGCATTACCGGCATCAGTGTTATCCATTTTACCGGCCGTGTCGTCATACCACAAGCCGCTGCTCAAGTGTGAGTTTTTTACCGCTGGTCCGTAATTTAATAACGTCTCAATGTACGATCTGTATGCGTAGGCGTTATTTGGTGGTGATACTGGTTTTTGATTGAAAAATACATCCACTTGATTGAACAGCGAATGCATAAAATTTTCACAGGGCCAACGACTGGTACTGACGCACCCTTCTCTAATGGCTTCGTCGGTGTTATATTCACACGTAGACTCAGCATTGTATGCGCTAAATCTAGATATTCACAATTGCCAGGGATCGTAAATTCTATTGGTGCTTGATCGGTGAGTGACGAGATTGGCTTATACCGCACCTAATGAGAACTCTCAATTACCGTCTCTGTAGGCGGCAATTCAAAGAGTGATAACTCCGACTTCAACGAGTCACAAGAGTCAGCGTGTAGAAAAGATATGTTTTTCGTTTAAAAAGAGAGAGTCTTTTAGTTGACAAAGATATCTTTAGCTACTGCTGACGATGCAGCTTTAGTTGTAGATTTCTTTCTCTTCTACTTCTTCTTTGTCTGCGTGGTCGTTACATTCCTACCAGTTCCACGACCAGAGTCTGACTGAGCTTTTAGTGTCATTAGTATCTTCTTATATTTAGCTTTCTTTATCTTTCTACCTCCCATCTCTTCCCTCTCCTGTGCATATGGTGCCATGATTTTATTCATTATTTGTTCAGCTTTGCGCTTGATATTATCCCCACCTTCACGCACGCGCTTACTTAGCACTTCTCTAAAAGGCCTGTTCTCGTTCACCACATCATCCATGATCTTTGCACTAGCACGAGCAGCCTCTTTACCGACAGACTTAGCGCCACGCTTCACAAGAGGTAAAGCACCGCGAAATAAACCTTTTAAATAACTGCCAATACCCGCACCAGTCTGATATCGTCTACGACCAATTGTAACGTAATTATCCCCACCACCACCACCACCGTCACCACACCCGATTTGGTGGGCAAGAAAAATACTGTAGTCAGGCATTTTTAATTTGTACGCTTAAAATGAAGTGTTACCGTCAACGCACCGTAGTCAAATCTCGATCGACTGAAGAGACGAGGACAGCAAGGGCAGATACATTGGTGGGGTATAGTTGTGAATTTGCGTTCTGCCGTAAGTATAATCACGTAACTGAAGAACCACAGCACGTAGCAGTCGTGAACAAATATCACCTGTCAGGTAAGGCTGACAAATACTGCTATAAACCATCAGCACGCTCGGTAAACCATTTGCAAGATTTGCCGGTCTATAGCCGATAATGTAGCTGTCTTATTTACCATCACAAGTTGATAATTTACCACTTTTAAAGCCTAATATTTCACACAACTTTTCAGATAGAGAGAATGAGTGAGTACAGCCAACGCACTTATCCTCAGTGCAGATGCATATGACTTGAATATAACCACCACACTGAATCTCAAATATGAGATGATCTTTCACATTGTCAAGGTTATTTATTTCGCTCAAAAGAGTATGCAAGCTGCCATAAACGCCGAATTTTATTTGACTAAAAGTCTCTCGGTAATCATCGCCATCATCATCATCATCATCATCATCATTGCGTAACTTATTGTTAGTGAAAGTAGCGCGTGTGGTTTTTTCTCTCATTACACAGACGATCCCTTCTCTTCTCTCCTTCGTTGATATGTGTTGAAAGGTAAGAGTTATTTGAATTTCGGTGAGACCGACGCACCAATTACCGTGTAGACAGAAATTTTGGGGGATTTGTGTGGTAAAGCGATTGGTCGTGTTCTCGGGGTAAACATATTTACTGCTACTACTGGACAAAACCATGTAGAATTCATCCGTCATCATCATCATCGTTGTCATTGTTTTTAAAGATTTACGAGATCTTTAGCAGACACCCAAGAATTAAATTTTTCAGGGTACCCCTTCCAACTCACAAAATACTCCTTCCTCTTTCCTTTACCCCTACTGCGTAATACCTGGTCGATATGAAAAATGTCGCCAGACAAATCTTTGCGCACTCTACTCAGCTGCTCTTCGTAAAAATAGCCGTCAATTTTTTCACCATCCAGATCCTCGAGTGTGTAGATGGGCGGCTGTCTCCTCTTATCGACCTTTATAATCCTAAATAATTCCAGCTTCCAGCCACCTTCGTATGCTTTTCGAAAGGCTGTCCGAGCACGACTAACTCGAACTAAGTCTTGAACATTATATTTATGGGTATAGCGTGACTGTCGTTTGACATGGTAGCGCCGCGCTAAGCTTTCACGAGCTTTAGCTGTATTATACATATTCACGCTAGATGGCGCCATTTTTATTGCGCTATGCCACGAATTGTACGTCTAATCGCATCAAATGAGACAAATGTCGGTGGTATTTCACCACTCAGAAGTTTTCGCACACATTGAAAATTGATCTTTTCCGACGCTGATGCATTCAATCTTATACCCTTGATCTTACATACACACGATTCACAGCCGTCAGGTGTTATATACTTATAGGCATAAAATTTTAACCCGCCGGAGACAAAGGATGTGATGTATGTGCCTAACCCATAGCCCGCCAACTCGTCAGTGAGTTGTCCTAAAAATGGCCCCGTTGACGGCTCATACTCGCATCCGTTCTCTCAGCTCACATACACTATGGAATCTGTGTGATAGTACAGTACGCGTTCTCCCAGTGGCTCGAGCTCGGAGAAAAGCTCGAGCCGAGCCAGAGCAGTAGTGTAAGCAGCGATAACCACGTTGCACTGTGGTGACGGATCAATTTCGGCATCCTCGTCATTATTCGCCAACTAACGTAGAGGATTTCATCGTTGGCCGGCAGTATAGAATTTACAACTTTATCGGGGCTAGTTAGTAGATCGAACAATCTTTGCGGGTTTCCTACTATCTCGGTTTTTGTCATGTTTTCGCGCTGCCTAAACTTGTCCCACAACGAGTTGAGACATAGCTTTGCCACGGAGCGTAGACCAGCATTGAATTTTATCCGACTTTTGTCGAGTTTTACGCCCTCCTCTTGCTTAAAGTTCTGAATATAGCGATCTATTGCTTGCTCATCGTCAATTCTACACTCTGGTGGGTATCCCGATACATAGGTCTTTTCCGCGAAGAATTTATTAATGTACTCGTGAAATAGACCTCCTTTACACGAGCGCTTGTCGAATTGTGTAGTTTTATACGACCATATTTCAAATACCTTAGTGATTACGTAGCCGAATTCCACGGTTTTTTTAGGCTCGTCAGCCACCCAGGTACCGACAAAAACGCATGCGTTCACGTCTTCGTGCTTACAGTCGTCCTGACACATGGACTCGGCACACAATCTACATAGCGGAAATAGGAGCTTATTATGCATTTTTACGGGTAGAATAGGATGGTAAAGATTTCTCGGCGGTAACACCTCGCACATTAGCAGACCATCAATCTGGCTGATGTCGTTGTCGGGACCAACTACACGCGCACACTCAACCTCGCCTACATAAAGTTTCGGATGACCGTCGGGATAGCGACCATATTTATATATATATATATGAGCATACATCAACATATTTAATTTTTTCATTAGCACGAATATGATGTATGATTTTACCGTGTTACCCGTGCGACCACCGAAAAATGCATCTCGCGGATTAAGTGGTGTATGCCAGTCTTTTGTGACCTCTTTTATATACGTCATCATCTGCTCGTTCTCGCTGTACTTGCGATCAAAATCGCACTCCCACTTCTCAATGAGACAATACCCATGTCTCCTAATTTTTCCCGAAACTCTGAGTGTTCTCTCGTACCGCTCGTCCATACTCTTGCCATTAACGATTGAAAAATAACGACCGTAAGTGTAGCAGCGAACACAACCATGCCAATAACACCCGTGGAACTGCAGCACAACTTTCTCATTGTTTTCTAACACGCAAAATCCATCCACCAGAGGACCTTCGGTCAGTCTCTTTTCACGCGAATTTACAGAGTGCTGTATCGGCCAGCCTGTCTCATGCTCCATCCACGTGATCCAGTGTGCTGCTTTAAGCGATTGTTTATAGGCTCGATGATAGCCACCCGACGGTATAATCCTGATTGTATATTTTTTTTCAAAAATTGTCTACGTTACACGCGCATAAACGACGATGCGATAATTACGCACTCTGGGAACGGATCTGTCGAGCCGCATTCGATAAATGTTTTTCTGGAGGCAAGACATGCTAGTCTCAATATCTTAACGTCCTGCCTACAATACTTGATGATCTCGTTTTGAAAATCAAAAATGTAATTTTGTCCTTTTCTATCGGCGTACCACTCTAAGAATGTTTTTCGCTCCTCGACACCCATCGAGTCGGGTGAGTAGCTCTCTATGGGTGGCATCTCGCCCACATAGTTCTAATTCTCAGGTCTGTTGAATAAGTGGGGGAATGTTCGCTTCTCAATACCGCCACCAAGTCCGTATGCTTTCGGTAAAGCTCTCAATGCCATGTGCAAATAATTCAAACTATCGAGAAACTTTATGTGGGCAAACTTCATCATAATTATTTTTGACCCGTTTAGAATTACGGAAGGCATTTCATGGAAATCTTTGCACCCCATCAAATATTTCAGCACGAACTGTGCGTCGAATCCTTGAGCATTGTACGCGATACAGATCACGTCTGCAATATTTTTTTTACGATTCAAGGCTAAGTCTACTAACTGTTTAACCGGATCATCCTTGAACACATGCTCTCGCACCCCGCAAAAATTGCACGACACTGAAATATTTTCGTTATCCAGGCATGCACTGCATACCTGCTGTACTACACACAGATTGACAACGTGTATATGTGTTTTATCGTCCCCCAGTACGGGCTCTGACTGTTGTGTCTCGAAATCGTAAAATATGTATATAGTCTGTTTTTTCGTGCTGCTGCTGCTGCTACTACTAGCCGCCTGCTGACGCGTTTCAGCTAAGGGTCGCATAAAACAAAGATGACCGATTGGCTGCATCAGCTTACAAACTTTACAAAAGACTGTATCGTAAATATGCGAGGTTGTATCATTGCTGGGCGTTCTAATCGTTCTACAACACCTCGTACAAATTCTTAAACTCGCCCACACTGTATGATTGTTATCAAATGACCCTGGTTTCAGATGCTGCGAAAGACACAGCTGACTGAAAAAGATTCTATTGCAGTGTGGACACACCACGTGCCTGTCAGTTTGGTCACGTTCACAAGTTGGTTTCTGCAGACAACTACGACGCTTGTTCGCACACCAATGATTCTTTTCATTTGTCACTTTTTTATTGCAAGGTATGCAATACCCCCTGCTGCCAGCCGCAGCTACCAAGTTCAAAATAAGCTGATAATGTCGGCTACTCTCGTAATACATAATACACAGAGTATACCTAACAGTATTGCCGACATTATGAATATATTCCGAGCCATCGTGTATAGGTTTTTCACCTCGAGCAAAACCTTGGAATGAATAGACTACTAGTGCAACGTCTAAACACGCGTAGTATTCTTGAAAAAGTTTTATCTCGTGTATCCCACAGCCGACTGAAGAGGAGCAGAAGGAAGCAGTAGAGTCAGATGATGCGGACGATGCATCAGAGACTTCTGCATCATCATTATCATTATAATCCTCGTTAATTCCCTCGTCATCGTTTTTTTCAAGCGCCGTTTCGCGTGCACCTCAGATGGCGCTGGCTCAACCTGCGATATATCGACATCCATAGTCGTGGTAGCAGCAGCATTCGCGACGATTGATTCTGTCAGTGTCTCAGCAGCAGTAGTAGCAACAGCAGCAGCAACAGCAGCAGCAGCAACAGTAGCAGCAGCAGCAGCAGAAGTAGTAGTACCCTCATTGGAACTTCCTGTATCTGTGGAGGCTACGTCGACTGATGTCTCGTCAGCTTCCATCTTGACAACTACGGCAGTAATACTGGCCGTGTCTACTGCTACTGCTGTAAGGTCCAATGGCATCTCGTTCTGCTCCCACTCCTCATCATCTAGCTGTACGAGCGCAATCAACGCATCTCCTTCAGTATCAGCAATCAGTTCATCAAGACCTGGGTATTCAGATTTCACGATCAAAAATACGCTCAACAACGAACTATTACACATGCTTTATAAGAGAGAGAGAGAGAGAGAGAGAGAGAGAGAGAGAGAGAGAGAATCTTACCAAGAATTTGCTGACATTGCTGCATAATAGTTTGAACTTGCCAGACATACCACGACTGACGATAGACTCGTCGAGAGCATGGATAATATCCACCTCACTCTCCAACAAGCCACGATTAAATAAGTATAGAATAGTAAGCAGACTGCAGAAGCCCAAAATATATTTTACCGCCTCAATAAACAGCTGACCGAGCAGTGTTTTAAACATCGACGCCATGCATCATTGCAGAAAATACGTGCTGTTGGCTCACGTACAAGAACCGCGCTCAAGACGGTTAGCACGATTCTCAACAATTGAAGCTTGTCCATTGTGAAATGTAAAGTTCTCTCTGAAGTTTCCGTGGCTACTGCTGTATACTGTTTGATGGCTAGCTGCTTAACTCAGACCTCTTTTATAGTGCCACTAAACTATGAATTTCAGTAGAGAGTGCTTTTGCGTAGCAAAAACATAGCCAGCTAGCGAAAAAGTGGAGTTCTTGTCACGACACAGAATATCAGAAAATGCAGAAGCGAGAAACTCTGCATAATATGAGCACTTTTTAAGAAATTCTCCAAGAATATATCAACTTGATGGTTTATTTTTTATTAACACGACCCATTTCTCACCGAATTCAGCAGTCTATGCAACGTATACGTACGTCACTAAGCCATACGTTCTTGTGTAGGGTAAAACAACGCCTGAAGTATAGTTTTTTAACTGACACTTCTAATTATTCGATTTCAGGCCACAGAGAAGCGAGAAACCTGATGATTTAACGTGCGCGCGCGTGTGTGTGTGTGTGTGAGCGCGTGTTTGTGTGCGCACATGTGTGTGATATTTATGTAAGTAGCATGTGAAATTATCGGGTTGATAGTTTCGGAGTAATACACGATCGATTGATTAATCGATTTTCAATAATCGTCGTATCGACTCGCAACCTATTGCGTTGCGAAGCTCTTGGTACGTACACAAAAAAGTTCTGATGCCATGAATCTGACGGACCAATAGTTTCGGAGATATGGGCGATCGATTGTTTCAAATATCGATTTTCATCGATATCTCGGAAACGGTAAGAGCTACGCAAAAACGGACAAAATTTTGGGGGTTCACTAAAAGGGGGGGGGGGGTCGTACTTCTGGGGACCTAACTAATGGTATATAGTTCGAGCCGATTTATCGATATTACTAATCGATCGATTTCCAAAATTTGTTGTTTTTGACTCGCAACTGGGTGCGTAGAGTAGCGCTCGGGGTGTACATAAAAATGTTGTTATGTTTCGAAAATATCTGATCAATAGTTTCGGAGATTTGGCCCCACTAATTTCGAAGATTTCTACCCGTACGTATTAGGCTAGTAGAAGCCCGAGGAAGTGTACTTAAGATTATATTTTCAAAGGTCATTATCGGCTAAATACTCTGTACTTCTTATATACTTACTGATCACAGAGAAAAATAATAGGAGAGAGAGAGAGAGAGAGAGAAAGAGAAAGAGAGAGAGAGAGAGAGAGAGAGAGAGAGAGAGAGAGAGAGAGATGCACATGCTGACATTACTTCTCCCGAATTCATGCACTTTGCGTAAAAATTTCATCTGAGTATCCTGGCTGAGGACTAAAACTACCGTTCTCACGTAAACTCGAGATATTTTTTGGTCATCTGAGACCAAGTTTCCACACATTTCACACTTTTTAATAAATCTCAGATGCACCAAGTCGAAATGTAAGATATAAAGATGATAACTGGCGACTTCTGTCTGACGGTTTTGACAAAAAGTGCCAATGCAGGGCTTTTTGAAACTAAAAAGTGGTGGAAAAAGTGTGTGACGGGGGATGAAAAGTAGCGCAGCCTCTTCAGTCCTTGACCAACTCTCTCAGAGTAATCAAGTGTAAATTTATTATTTTCAAAAATGCGAGTACTAAGTGTCGCGGAAATTAATGTATGCTCGGGTTACCGGTACCATATCGGTTCGCCACCACCATCACCATCAACAACGCACGACCCGATGCTGCCTCAATATTGCGAGGACAGGGCGACTGACGAGGAGGTGGCTGCAATAATGGCGAGCGTCAGCTTCATTAACGTGGCACCACTCGTCAGGTTTGCTGTGTATGGGTCGCCACAGCTGCTGTTCTCCGAGTTAGGAGTCGCCGTTGACAACGAGAGCGTCGTCGGCGAGGAAGAGGAAGAGGTTGCCCGAGTATGGGAGGTCGAGGAGGCAGCGGAGAATGCCGAAAGAATCTTTGCCCGGCAAACCGAGGCTCAGGCTTTGGCGCAGGAGGAGGAGGAGGAGGAGGCTGCAAGGGTGCGTCTTCTCAGGGCTGCTGAGGCGGAAGAATTGATGGAAGGGGAAGAAAATGAGAGCACGGAGGAAGAAGAAGAAGCCAGTGAAGAAGAGGGTGAGGAGGAGGAGGTCCATGACTCCGGTGTCGACAGCGATGCGGATGACCCGATGGACGAGAGCAGCAGTGCCAGTAGTAGCAGTAGTGATGATGAGGACGTGCCGTACGACCCCGTAAGAGACCCCGAACGAGAAGCCTGTTTGCATCGTCTTCTCGGGCTCCAGAAACGTTTGTGGTGCGTGCGACAAAAAATGCTGCGACTGAAACATAAGCAAGATCTGCACAAAATCGAACAAAAAATCAAACATGTGCAAGAGCGTCGAACGCGGCATATGCGTTGTTTGACAGGTGATCAACGACGAAATCTCCCAGCACTGCAAGTGGAGCGCCCGCGTAAAAACATGGACTTCTGCTACGGATGTGGACGATTCAACTTGGTGCAGTGTGTGCGGTGGTGGTGGCGTTGCGAAACATGTGGATTTTGGCTGTGCCCCGATTGTAGTTACTTATAAAGAGTGGATAATGATCATTAAACGGTATGTTTAACTTAAGACTCCAACTCAATATTTCTTACTTTGGCGAAACGATTGTCTATACACGTACCGTTCTCACTGTTCTGAGATGGTCTTGTCATAACTCTAAAAAAATGGAGTATATTCATTTTCAAAAAAATTATTCAGAAATTCTTGAGCGATTGTCTTTTCAGCTAAACCAATTTTGTCATAATTAGTTTCCCTTATATCAATATGAAAATCTCCAAATATACATTGATTTTTTATATTAACCTGTTTAGCCAGGAATTTTCTTACTGAATTATTAAACTCAGATTTCGATACATCGTGGCACCTGTACATAGCAGAGATCGTGATTGCATCACCTGACTCTAGAAAAGTATCAGAACTTATTACACTCAATCTATCAATTACTTCTATTTTAGTTTTTTCCTGTATATTGTTTTTGATATATAACATAACTCCATCAGCCCTATTAATTTTACTGTCATTGTAATAGCTTTTATATCCTTGTAGTTGATAGTATTGAGGATGTTGTAAGATCCATGTTTCCGTATATATTATAATAATTGGTTTTACTACTAAGCTTTTAATAAATGATTCTAATTTTTCGTAATTCGCATTTTTAAACTTCTTATATTTACACAAAGAATTAAGTTCTTTTTTTTCGAGATGCTCTTGTTGAGTGATCTGATGTTTTCTGCATCACGTTCTATGTTGTGGATGTTTTCAAAATTGAATTCTTGCGCCATTAGTTAATCCTATTTTCTTAGTCTATTTGTTATACGTGTGTTAACTGCGTTGAGTGACGTAAAAGACATCCCAGATGTACGCATGGTTATAGCCTTGTTTGAAGTATTTTCTGCCATACCGACATATCTCGGTATTACAGGTTGTATCGTGTAGTCAGTAAGGTCAATGAACTTTCTTATTTTATTTTGTAGGATACTGCATGTGTGGTTATCTGTTGCCATATGCTCAGTATTATATTGAGTGTTATATTTATTATTGCTGAAGATACAGTTAGGACAATTTAATTTATTACCGGAACAATCTGTAGTCTTATGATTACCTGCACATTTTAAGCATGTGTGATTATTTGTGCACTTAAAGCCATTATGCCAATACCTACCACAATTAAAACATGGCTAACGTTGCAGTAGTCATGCACCTTACAGTTTTGATAACCCACGAAGATCCTGTTTTTATTCTCTCTTACATGTTGATATAGTTCAGCAGGAATTTCTAATATGACTGACTGTAGATAAGTTTTGGAGTTATCATATAAATGCAATACTGCACACTTCTTGTTGAATTTACTAAAATTTCTTTCATTTATGTCATCTTCAATTTTTTTATTGTCTAGATTTTCAAAATTATCTATTCCAACTACTTTAACCTGTTACGTCGGAATGAACGCAACTCACCAATATACTTACTTTTATTCGAGTTCCTATCTACTGTTATTTATTATTTATTTAGATTTACAAGGAAATCCCTTTTGGCTACCGCAGATGCCTTCCGGAAAAGGGAGCCGGATAACGAAATCACTTAGACAGGGTTAAGTTTTAAAGCAACTACTATAACGTATTTCACTCGTATTAGAGAAAAGAGAAAAGTACCTTGTAGTGTATATATGCGTGAGTGTGTGTGTGTGTGTATGTATGTGCTCCTTGAGCCTGGCCTCAGTGGTTCAGTGCGGTCGAGCTAGTGTGCGTCTCGGATCCCTTCGGCTCGTTCCATCTTCGAGCAGGTGCAGACAGATGGGCGCCTTGATGTGTCGTCTCTCCTCTTAGCGACGGGAGAGGATGATGTGACTCTCAGTGATCGTGGCACTTATACAACTTGGACACTTGGTACCACGGAGATAAAACTGTTTGTTGTCCCGAGCAATTCCACTATTCTCACAAGTCTATATTTTTTTAGCGATAAAGTCTTTTTTTCTGATCTCACTCACGACTGGTAGCGATTCAATATTAACTCGTTCGGATTTATTGGTCTGACGACTGGCAGCGATTCGACTTGTAAGGCGACTTCAGGAAAACTGACCACGTGCACCCTTTTGCTCCCGGCCTTTATATACTGGAGAATCTGTAGCCTTGATTTTCCATATTAGGAGTGCCTAATATTCTCACGACTTTTCTTCTTGACTTTGCGTAACCTCGTAAAAATTTTATTACTTTCAGTTTTTAGGAAAAGCGTGTTGTGACAGCTCTTCTGCTGCTGTTCGTCGCCTGCGTACTGTCATCTGTATCTTTTCTCGATACGTTGGCGGGAGAGCGTGCTCGACTGATGCTTGTTCTTCGCATAGCTATTTTGATTTCCGTCGCTTTTCGTGAGGAATATCGCGACTAGTTTAGTGACATCTTTTTATTTCGTCGCCGTCATTTTTTTCTTGGCGTTAGCCATTCTTTCAGGTGATCTTCGCCTTAGAGCGCGTTTTGTCGCTACGCCTCTAATCCTATTTTTGTAGGAATACGTTGTGGTGGGAAATGCTGCTTCTTGCGGCTGCTGCGATGACGATGCTCGCGAGTGTCTCACGTATGTGTTTTTCTCGTTTCGTGTAAAAATTGTGTGACCTACTTAAATTGGCGTCGTAGGCGCGTAATGGAATCGGGGATTCCATTACAAACCTTTGGATTATCTATTGTTTCTTTTGTAACATCATAACTTTCAAGCTTTTTCTTCAATACATTATATGCTTTGCTTGCACTTTCTTCTGTTAGGCAATCTACTATTATTTCACTCTTCTTCTTAATTAGTTTTTTCGCTTGTATGCTCTTATCTTTAACCCATTAACCCATTAACGTCCAAAACAGAGAAATCGTAACTCTGTTTTCAACCTTAAATCTATCACATATTCCACGGATATATTCAAAGCAAACAAACTTTTTCTTAAGTATATTTTTCTCTACTTTCCATTTCTGGTATCAGAATTTCGAAGTTTTCCCTCAAAAATCCAATATGGCGACGTTTAAAAAAAAAATGGAAAATTTTGATACTTTTTTTTTTTAATCCAATTTCTTGTTGTGTTAACGTTGAGGACGGAACTTTATTTTTCAACTATGAGTGCATAAATGAGTTGTACTTTAAATTTAGTTTGGTCCCGAATCCAGAAATTCAATATGGCGGCTAGAAAATGGCGCCTGAAGCGCAAAATTTTGCCTAAACATTCACAAATTTTTTTCTCGAATATAATGCATTCGACGAAAAAATCAATAAGAATAAAAAGTGCTTAGAATCAATCAAGGAATATGTCTAAATTTTTTCACTGAGTTTTTTTATTTTTGCCAATTGGCAATTTATGACAAATTGGAAAANAATCTACTATTATTTCACTCTTCTTCTTAATTAGTTTTTTCGCTTGTATGCTCTTATCTTTAACCCATTAACCCATTAACGTCCAAAACAGAGAAATCGTAACTCTGTTTTCAACCGTAAATCTATCACATATTCCACGGATATATTCAAAGCAAACAAACTTTTTCTTAAGTATATTTTTCTCTACTTTCCATTTCTGGTATCAGAATTTCGAAGTTTTCCCTCAAAAATCCAATATGGCGACGTTTAAAAAAAAAATGGAAAATTTTAGAACTCTTTTTTTTTAATCCAATTTCTTGTTGTGTTAACGTTGAGGACGGAACTTTATTTTTCAACTATGAGTGCATAAATGAGTTGTACTTTAAATTTAGTTTGGTCCCGAATCCAGAAATTCAATATGGCGGCTAGAAAATGGCGCCTGAAGCGCAAAATTTTGCCTAAACATTCACAAATTTTTTTCTCGAATATAATGCATTCGACGAAAAAATCAA
>QLSS01000213.1:101861-128212 GCA_024372645.1 Trichomalopsis sarcophagae | reverse complement strand
TTTTTGAATCGTAGTTTTCTCCTTCGATGAGTATCTGCTGATTCGGCTAGTGTTCCCTTCTCGACCTTGGCTGCTATAGCGGTGAGATGATGGGGTTCTTATTTCATTCCGCCGTTCGTCCGGTTGGCGAAATTTTCTTGTCGTCTTTTGCTAATTTCCTTCCGTGCTCTTTTATTATATTGTTTTCTCCTTTTATTGGCTTTATTCTACACTAACTTTCGCATCTGCCGTATTTCTGATTTTGTAAATTTTAAGTGAGTGTTGCTTGCTTAATTATTCCTCGTAATATTATCCCTATTTTTACGTAGCGAATGACCTTTTATTGTTAATCTTACGGATACCGTTAATGTTCTTTTCACCGTTTCTGCGATAACTAAATTTGGCCTTACATAGTTAAAGAATCGTAATTGTCTCGCGGTTAAATAATTGTATCGTAATATCGTTCCTAATATTTTGTATACTTTCGCGTTTTTCACCGCCTGCCGTTGCACCTTGCCTTCCGAACTGAGTGCTGACGCTGTCTCGGCATTTTTCGTCTATCCCCACTGACAGAGTTTGTGCGAGATTGCCATTAGGGGAATCTTTGCCTGTTTGTATAAATTGGTCGTGCTCGCTCCTTTCTACCTCACTGCTAGCTGAATTGCTGTCCGTCTGCGTGATTTTCTTCGAGTGCTCTTGGTGCCTCGTGCTGTTGCTCCATCTCCTTGCGAATTTATTGGTAAGTATTCATTATTATGTGCTCATTGTGGTCGTATTTTCTTGGAAGCTGCGTTCTACCCTTACATATTTCTCTGATGTTTCCAGAGAAGAGAAGGAAAGATGGCTTCATCTGGCTCGTGTGGGTCTGGATCCGGATCTCGTGCCTTTAGGCGCTCTTACCCTAGACGATCTTTCCCGGCTGGCGAAGTACGAGCGTCCTCGCCTCTTCTTCCGTCTCGTATGAGGGTTGCTGTGGATCACGTCTTGGCTCGAGTTGAAGCTCCGACTGTCACCCTTGATCAGATGATCGAGGACATGCTGTTTCTCCGGTCTGTTCAGGAGTATCTGCACTCCTCGGCGTCGATGAACCTTGTCAGGGGTTACAATTCTACCGTGGATCCACCATCCATTGGCGTCTCGGAGCCTCTCAGAGGGCGGCGTTTAGCGCGCTTTCAGTCTGGTCGAGGTCGAGGTGGTATCGGTGGGGCACCTGTTGCGCGTAACTCCTCTTCTACGTCAAGTCGAGCAGCTGGTCGTCGTTGCCGTCGGCCTTCGGGATCTGTTTCTTCATCTGGATCTCGTGTATTTCGGCGCAGTCTACCTCCGACTAGGCCCATTTCCGTCGTTTTGCCTAGTGCGCAAGGGAGTAGTAATTTTATTTTGATTTGTTATTCCGTTAGTTGCTTGTTGATTCCGTTATTAGTCCGTATGTTGTTTCCCTTATTTTTGTAATATGTTTGTAGTCCTTTCTCCATGTGACGCGTGCGGGACCTCCTGGGCATAGTCCGACGCCTAGCCGCAGTTCTGCCGAGACGACATTGCCGAGTTCGAGTCTGTAAGGTCGGGTCGTGCAGGGCGTATTCCGATTCCCGTATTATCCTTCTACAGTGTCCTATCCTTCCGCACCGTTACCCCCAATAACGAGCACCTATCCGCCTTCCGTTCCGGTTGGGGTTAGCGAGGAGCGCTCCGGTACCGAGGTGCCTCATACATCCGTCGTGTATCCGCGCGCTACTACTCGCAATTTGGTCGCTTCGTCTGTTTGCAACGGTGGGTCGGATTCGATGCAAGGGAACATATCAGAGTGGGCCGGTTATTGGTACAATAGCGCTCCGGTTTCTGCTCCCGAGGCAGTTCCCGCGCCGGTTGTTGGGAGCGACTTCGATTATTGTGCTCCTGCTTGTACCGGGTATTTTTCCGCGGATTTACCTGTCTCTCGTCCCGTAATCCAAGACAGTACTTATAACGTTACGCGTATGAATTCGGAGAATTACGAGTCGTGTTTCCGTCTGCCGGCGACTTGCTCCCGTCTTTTGGCTCCGTACCGTCGCTTGAGGTCTCCCACGCGGTACCTTCACGTGTAACTTTATCTCGGGACGCTTGTTTATCGCCGTCGGTGCTCAGTGCGCCGCCTGAGCGATCCGTGGTTGAGGTTAATTCCGCTAATGATTCGTTCACCTCTCCCTTCTCTATGCTATCGAGTGATTCGTCATCGCGTAGTACCGAGGTAGACGCGCGTCCGTCTTCCCGGTTGTCGGTTTCGAATGATTCCGGTCCCGTATTAGTGCCCTGTCTGATTTGTTGTGATTACATGTTCACGCCTATTTATCAATGCTTAAATGGTCATTCGGTATGTAGTTTTTGTCGGGATAATAATACGGTTTGTGCTATCTGCCGCGGTCCGCGTTGCAATGTGCGAAACTTAGTGTTGGAATCTCTGGCCGTTGAGCAGCCGCATGCTTGTCGGTATCAGTATCTGAGCTGCCGACAATTTCTAAAGCCCGATGAATGGACTAGTCACGCTAGGTGCTGTTCTTTTTCTCCCGTGAATACTCTCGTCCGTGGGTCGCCTTCGCCTGTATTAGATACTTCTTCTCAGTCGGCGGTGCGTCCTGTCAATTCTTGTCGGATTGTTACAGATACCGATTCTGACAGTCTCTTCTAACGCGTTTTTTTATGCAATATTTTTTTTGTCACTGTTATGTGAGTTAGCTTCTATTTTGCGTTTCTCTTACTTGTTTTCTTTTGTATGTATATATATATATTCCCTTTCCTTATTGCAGGTTCGACCAAGCTCCCGAATTCCTTATGAGCCTGGTAGGGTGTTAGTCCCTGTGCGGCCTGACCCAGATCCAGTTGATACTTGGGTCGGTATCACACCGCCTGCGTCGCCCTGGGGCGATCAGCCTTTGGCTCAGGAGCCTTCCAGCCCCACCTCTTCTGTGCCGGACGATCTATTGGGGAACCTGTTCCTGGATTCAGATGAGGACGGTGCTTCGGATGATGTTTCCGGAGGCGTTGCAGTATCTGAGTCAGGCAGGCTAGCTGCCGCTCAATCGACTTCCCGGGCTCCTCCGGCTGAGAACTCTGACGAAGCAGATGCCCTGCTTCGTGATTTGTTCACTTGTCCTATCTGTGACGATTTTATCTATCCGAACTTTCGGCAGTGCGATAACGGTCACGCCGTGTGTGATAGCTGCCTATCCCGCTGTAGGGTTTGCCCTGTATGTCGGGGATCTGCTCCGGTCTGGAGGAACCGTCTGCTTCAAGGAATCGGGTCCAGAATGCGCTTCCCTTGCCGCCATCATCACTTAGGTTGCCCTGAGGTACCAGCTGCCGATGCCTGGTCTAGTCATAGTGACTCCTGTTCTTATCGTCCGCGGCCTCTTTCGCCTGGGACCCGTCGATCTATCGACTGGTGCGATTCCGAGGATTACGACGATCGTTATCCCATTTTTCCGTGGTGATGTGTTTACAATGCTTTGGATTCTTGTGATCTGTATGTGATTAATATATGTGGTTTTACTGGGACTTCCAGTGGTTGTTTATTTAAACCCTAGTCTTGATCCAAGCGTCATCTCCTACTAGTTTTCTTGTTAAGTCTTGTTTATTTATTGATTTATATTGGTATAATTTTCCTATACTTGTTTTCCTGAGCTGCTCGAGCCTTGCTGCGCGCGGGGGTCGCTAGATGTTCGATTGAATGTTTCTTTATTTTATGCGGCGTCCGGGGGTCGCTAGATGTTCGAGCTTTTCTTACCGTTTATTCGTTATTGATTTAATGTAATTGTTTGTTAAATGTTACTCTTACGTTTCCGGTATTGTAGTTATTTATTTTGCTATTCTTATATAGTGATTTTATATTATTTTATTTATCATTTTCCTGGCTTATACCCTTTACCTGCAGTATCATGTATTTTTTGTTCCAATTTCTTTCTTTTTATTCTATACTTATATTAGTACCCTTCTCCTGTTCAATTTCCGGTATATATCGTTTAAGTTTATCTATATTTACTATCCGTGTTTTATCCCCTTTTTGTATCTTCGCGTTGTGTGTTGAGTAGTTAATAGCTATGATTTCGCACGGGCCCTTATATTCGGGTTTAAATTGGCCGACTTTGGGCTCCTTGAGAACATATACCATTTCTCTTTCTCTAAAGTGTTGCACGTTTAATTTCCGTCGGCCAAAAACTAATTCGTGTAGTGAGTATCCTAGTCCGACGTGTTCCGTGGAGTTATAGGCGTGCTGTGCTAATGGTACTACTTCATCCCAATTATCGTTGCCCTTGATATACATCTTAATGTACTCTTTAAGTGTATGATGCATTCGTTCTATTCCGCCGTTGGATTGGGGATAGTATGCTGTTGTTGAATATTTATTGACTCTGAATATACGTGCGAATTCTTCCATCACTCGGTTCATGAAGTGTGCTCCTTGATCGGAAATGAGGGTTACGGGTCGGCCGAAGTAGCAGATTAGTTTCTCTGTAAGTGCTCGCGTTACTTCCCGTGCTGTTGCGTGTCCGACTGGTAATAATATGCAAAACGTTGTAAAATTATCTTGGATTGTTAATATGTATCGGTTTCCTCGTTCGGTTTGGGGCATTGGTCCGCAGAAATCAATTGATATTTTGTCAAATGGGTGCGATGGGGTATCCGTGATAAGCATTGGTAGCTTTATTTTTACCCGCACTAGTTTCTTTTCTTGGAACCCTGCGCATCCTCGAACAAACTGTCTAACATCTGCTTGCATGTTTCGCCAGTAGTATTCGCCGGCTATTCAGTTATATGTTTTGTTTGTTCCTTTATGGCCGCCAATTGATGACTCGTGATATTCTTTAATGAGTCTGTATCTGTCCTCGACCTTGGGTACTGGTAGGTTATTTTTAAACAGTACGATTGATATTGCTTTTCCTTTAAAGGTATTGTTACATTGCTCAATTACGTGTTCCCAGTCTGCGAGTGTGATTATTCCCAAATCTCTGATGAGGCCCAACGTTGTTATTTCGTATTTTTCAGTTAATGACTGCAGCGTTTTTAAGCATCTAGCAATATCTGGCCTTAAGGGTTTGTCGTGTAGGTGTTTCTTTAAAACTATTCCGAACATGTATGTGTCCCTGTATTTTGTTACGATGATTTCGCCTACAAAACGTTGTGTTTCTAAGAGTTCTTCTGCGTGTATGTAGCGTCTTTCTATCAAGGCGTTTAGTACTTCTGTGTTGAGGATCATGTCTTCTGCTAAAATATAAGTTAGGTTGCATTTATGCGCGAACGGGTGGTCGTTTAGGCTCTGTACCCCAGTGAATAGCTCCTTATCATTAGGGTCTCTTTTCCACTCTGGTGAATCTTGTTCTGGTCGCGCTTCGGCTATCAAGTAGCGTGCCATGGCTTCTCTTACGTGCGGGTTTCTTTGTAAGTTAGTGGGTTGTTCTTCCTGCTCTGATTTAGATTCTGATTCTTCGTCGGATTCGTCTTCTGTTATGACGTACTGAGTGAAGTGATTGCCCGCTAGATGTAAGTGTATAAATTCCTTGCCTTCGTTTAGATCGAAGTGACAGTAATTGTTTCGGCTATTTGCTTGGAAGTGTACACACACGTTATATCCGAACTCCCTCGAGAATACGTATATGCAATCTGCGTCTCCGTACTCAACTTCTGATAGCAAGATGCGCCGTGCTTCTTCCGGATCACCACAGGTTTCCACATGTGGGCTGCACAAGAGTTTGTATCTCAGTTGGCTTGGTGTCATTTGCAGATTTAAGATTTTTATTATCGAATTGAATAGGCAGTTTCCCGGTGGTTCCATGGGAATGTTTCTCTCATGCGTCAATCGTTTGGATGGCTCTGCGCAATCTTCACGCTGTGAGTACACGTAATACCGTCGGGCCATTACGTCTGAGTCAGTTCCCGTGTGTGGTGTCGGAGCTGGCTGAGCCCTGGGCGACGTGCCCTTAGTTGCCGCTGTTCGATCGGTCGCTGGTTGATCGGTAAACGAGTACTCCATTGGCTCTTCGGACCCGTCGCGGCTTCCTCCCATTATGGGACTAGTATTGTCGTGTTTTTTCTTGTTATGGAGGCTTATATTGATGTCTCCCCTGGATGCGTCTGAAGCGTTGCTTTCAGGCAAGGGTTCATTGTTGGCTTCGTCGTCTATTTTCGGTGTCATATGATAGAAATCTTTCCTTGGTCTGTAGATGGGGAGAGTGCGTTTTGGAGTGCTAGGGTGACTGTTGTCTGGGGCTGCGAGAACGTGCGTGGTTAGAATCGGTTGTGGGGAGTCTATACTTTCGTATGGTGTCTCTGTGCTTGGATTTCTCTTGTTGTCTCTCATTCAGTCGGGTATCTCGTTGCCACTTTGCGCTCCGTTTTCCCATATTTTGATTAGGACTCTCGACTTATCTTGTCTACTTATCTCCTCTAAGTCTACGGTGAGGCGGGTTCGAAATTTATTTCCCCTGCCGAACATTGTCTGTCGGAGGTTCGCTATTGGTGATTTTGCGCTCGTTGGTTTATTACTGAGGCCTACGTTGCTCGCCTCGCTATTCGTTTTCTGAGGAATTGGCTTTGATGTTTCATGGCTGTTGCTACCGTTTGGTACTCGCCTCGGTGTTAGTGGCTGTGATAAGTTGTGGCGATCCAGTGAATGCTCTTTTTCCCTGAGGTTGTGTGAACTTTCTACCTCTTGTTCTCGCTCTCCTTGATTAGCTCTTAAGGGTTCATCTTCGGCGTAGGCTTGTACTCCGAGTCTCATATTTCCTTCCTTGCGGAGTTTTCTCAAAACATTGATCGGGTCCGCCTGACTGAGAATCGGCTCGGATGTTTCAAGTGCGTCGGGTAATTTGTAGCATGTAGGGTATATTTTCCCGGTTTTCTCGCCGTGTACCTTCTTATAGACTCTCTTTTTGCCAACTCTTGTTCCAGTTGTGGGTTGCCATTCGTCGTCTGAGGAGCTGTTTGGATCCGTGCTCTCGGTGTAAACTATGACTCGTCGTTTTCTTTCTCTTGGGTTTCCAGAGTTTTCAGATTCTGTCGAAATCCTCTCTCTGTCTGCAGTATCGGCCGATTCAGGGAGCTTTTTGGATTTGCCTCTTTTCTTTGTTGTTTTAAACCGTAATATCGTAGCGTCGTGCTCTTGTTTATCTGCCAACTCATACAATTCTGATTTTGGCCTTTCTGTATTTTCTTCTCCTTCGTCGAGGATAGGGTTTCTAGAGAGTGCATCTGCGTTCCCGTTGCGAGCTCCGGGTCTGTACACTATATCAAATTCGTAGCCTCTGAGCTCTGCTTTTAATCTGTTGAATCTTAGATCAGGTTTTTTGGTGGTGAAAAAATGTTTCAGGGGCTCGTGATCTGTTACTATCGTGAATTTGCGTCCTGCGAGGTAGTGTCTAAATTGATCTTTTGCGAACACGACCGCTAGTAGCTCCCTGTCGTAGGTGGAATATCTTAGCTCTGCTCCCTTGAGGACTCGTGATGCATAAGCGCAGGGCTGGTCGCGGCCTAACTGTCCTTGACTTAAAATGGCCCCTATGGCGTAATCAGATGCGTCGGTTATTACTAAGAAGGGCATACTCAAGTCTGGTGCCTTCATCACTGGTTCCTCGCACAATGCCGTTCGTAATTGGTCAAAGGCTTGCTGATGCTCTTTTTTCTACACAAAGGGCTCGTTTTTCCTCAACAGTCTAGATAGAATTGCTGCTGATTTCGCGAAGTCTTTGATAAAGCTCCTGTAGTAACCTGCGAGTCCTAAGAATTGTTTGACTTTCTTGGCGTTTGTTGGTATTGGAAATTTATTTACTGCATTTATTTTCTTAGGATCTGTTCGGATTTTTCCGCCTCCAGCAATATGTCCTAAAAAGTGTGCCTCGCTGTAGGAATTGACACTTCATGGGCTCGATAGTCAAGTTGGCGTAGTCTAGTCTCTTCATCAAGCGACGGAACTTCTTACCGTGCTCTTCAAGGTCCTTAGCGAAAACGATTATATCATCTAAATAAACATACAATTCTGTCCCTTGTAGGCCTGCAAGTGTTAAGTCCATCAGGGACTGAAATGTTGAAGGAGCGCCTTTGAGTCCCATGCCTAAACGTTTGTAGCAGTAATGGCCGAATGGTACAGTAAAGGCTGTTTTGTGGGCGTCTGCGGGATCCATTGGTATCTGGTAGAATCCGGTCCTCAAGTCTATGGCGGTTATGTACCTAGCTGAGGCGACGCTGTCAATAATGTCTGCTGTGTTGGGTATCGGGTAGCTATTTCCTACCGTTACTTCGTTCAGCTTTCTAAAATCTGTTACTAGTCGCCATATTTTTGTACCATCTGCTGCGGCTTTTTTTGGTATCACGTATGTAGGAGAGCTGTAGGGTGAATCTGTTGGTCGGATTATGTCGTCCTATAGCAGTTGTTTTATCTGGAGCCCTAACTCCTCTTTCTCGTCCTGACTTGGTCGGTATCCTTTCGATTGTACTGGAACATTTGTAATAGTAGGTATCTTGTGTAACACCAGTGTTGTTGCCTTAAGTTTCTCTCCAGGTAGCCCAAAGGTGTGTGCATTCTCCAGGATGATTTCCTTAATATGAGTTATTTTTTCCTCTGTTAAATCCTTAAGTGTCTCTGGATCAAGAAGTTCAAAAATTCTTTCGGCCCTACTCTTGCTTTCGTTAGAAAATATTGACAGTATATTGACGGTATCTCCAGGTTCGCCTTCTTCTAGATTAAATTCTTCTCCTCCCTTCTTAATGGCTTCGCAGGCTTCCAGTGTTACCTCTGGTGGATTTAACTCCACCTCATATTCTGTAGTGTTAACGCATAAGGCATGTATTTTACCTTCTTGGTTGATACTAATAAAATTTCCAAAGTATAACCTTCTCCTAAATTTTGTAAAGGGGCAAATCCTACTTGCTCTGATTTATCGCTTGCTCTTGCGTAAATTACTAAGATTCCATCGGTATCAATGGGAAATTCGTCAGGAACCACGTGCACGTCGCACTCTAGTCCCTCTAAACTCATATTTGTCCTACCTAGGCTTAGGCACTCGTCCGGCGTGACTCCGTTAATGGCAATTACATATTGTTTATCAATTATTGTCCTATCAGTGACGTTACTCGCTTTAATCAACGTTACATCGGCTCCACTATCCGCATAGAAACGTGCTTTCCTTCCTTCTAACTTTTCGCTCGTAAGCTCTACGATCGGTGGTTTACGTCCCGCTGTAGTCAATCTTATTAAGTACTTTCGATTATTAACCTTGTCCTGCACATTGGCTTCTTTTTCCTGTTTCGACTGTTCTTTTAACTTATTAAATTGTACGGCTATCTCTTTTATTTGCTTTTTTGAATCTTCAATTTTCTCTTGCTTTTTATTGATTGGCCCCTCTATTTTATTTTCTTGTGTTTGCGTCGGTTTTGGATTCGGTGTTCTATTGCTTATTGATTGCTCGATACCCCCGACTGGTAACAAGCATCCTGGTAGTTTAAAGAATCTCCGGACTGATTTCTGGCATTTCTGTTGTCTTGTCTGTTACGGTCATTGTTATGATTGCCGTTGTTCTGATCATTTTAACGAGTGCTATTATTGTTGCCTCTACCGTCGTTGCTCCTATTGTCAAATCCTCTGTCGTTTCGCCGATTATCAAAATCCCGGCTGTATCGACGATTTTCAAACCCACGATCATTACGCCTGTTGTCGTATCCCCCGTTTTCGCGCCGATTATAATTTCGATTGTCGTCTCTGTCGTTGTTGTACCTATTATTGTTGCTATAATTCCTGTCATTGTCTCGATTATCGTACCCATTATTGTTGTTATAGTTTCTATTACCGTCTCGATTATTGTACCCGTTACTATTGTTATAGTTTCTATTGTCCCCACCGTTACGTTCCCCTGAATATCTGCGCACGTTATTCTTTCGATAAGCGCCGTTTTGCTTTCCGTTATTTTCTTGGGGAGCGCTATTATTTTGTGTCCCGTTGTTTGCTTGCGGTGCAGGTATGACGTACGGCATCGGGGCTGGGGTGGGTATGGGGAAGGGGGTATATACAACTGGTTGAGCAGCGGCAACGGGTGCTGACGCTAGCTGTTCAAGTTTTTCTTTACTGAGACGTCCGTTATTTATCGCGTTTTCCAACGAGAAGCATTCAACGTAGGTGTGACCCGGTATGTTACAATATCGACATTTCTTTTCCTTGCAGTTTTTCTCTAAGTGGCTCTGTTGCCGACAATTGTTACAAACGCTCATACCCGTAGTGTACCTGACAGCTTCGTTGACTATTGGCGTGGCCTTCAGTTCATATGCTGCCTTTGCGATTTTCATAAGCTTAGCTACCCACGACGGAATTTTAGTGCTGTCTTCGCGAATTGGATCCGGTTGCTGGCTGTAATGGCTTCTCGGAGACATAGTGGGTTTTTTGAACGAACTTGGTGTTGTAATTCCCCGTTTAGACCGAATAAAAATTGTTCCAGGGCCTCCTTATCGGCTTTATTTTTATAAGTAACTCTCTCCCAGTTGCGCATGTCGCGGCTCGCGTCATAGATGTTTAACAATCGGTTGTGCAATGTTTGAACGCTTAGTTCGTAGTCTCCGGCACTTTCTCCCGCATATTGGCGAATTACTTTAAGGTCAGCTAAAACTTTGTCCGCTCCGCCAACGCCGCTGTACTGCGTAGTTAAATCGGCTAGCAACCGCTCCACGGTGTCGTATTGCGTCAGGCGCGAAGTGTAGCCGTCAGCAGCACGTCCCCTAAACTTCGATGCCAACGAGTTGAGTACCCAGCGTTCGGAGTCCGGGCCGAATTCATGAATCACGTCGCGAACTGCGCGACAGAATAGTGCAAGCATGTCTGGATTTCCGTCGTAGTGAGGGATTGTGTTTAGTGCTTGGTGTAGCGAGAAAATCCAGCCCCCGTCTCGAGAGCGGTCTCTATGCTATTATACGGTTTGCGTGTGTCGGATTATTGAGTCAGAAGTCGGTTTTAAATTTGAATCCTTGTGTACCTTATCCTCCATGCGTTTTTTGAATTGTTCGTATTGTTCTAGAAAATCGGAGTCTTCCGGTTGCGCCGTAGGCTGTAGCTCTATATGGTGTGGAGGTTAGATTGTTACGACGTTTTGTCATTTATTCCCGAAAGTTCTAATTTGCCTCGGACTTGCAGGAGGTGTTCTTTCGCGATCTTTAGCAATTGTAATTTATCGGTTGGGATCAACTGTCCTTGCTGTAATATTCCCTGTATGTGACTTATCGCGGTGTCGATCATTCCCTTCGACGGATGCTGTTAGTCGGGTGTGCAGAAGGAGCGCCGGTTCTGCTGACGTCTCGAATTCTTGCAAGCGTCTTTGAAACGTGTCGGGATCGTTAGCCTCGCGTATGAATGTGTTCTGTGTTTCGAGATCATTATTTTCGTTGAAGTTTGATATTTTATAATCAGACGGATTTGATTCTGCCATGTTTCGTATTTTGTCACGGTACCTAAGACCACGGAATTTTTTTTTTTTTATACTTCGGAGCGGTTTAAGTTAGTTGTTAGTTATCCGAACTGGAAGAGTTCTCACTGGTGTTAATCCCAGGGTGTAATTATTAGTTCCTATTAATATTTACTTGACTTACCTTAAGGTGGCTGCGATGACGAGTACACAGGCAAAGTTCATCCTTCCTTCCCGTGTATTGGATTGGAATGGAAACCGAGTAATCTAGTTCTATCGCGTGTTGAATTACGCCCGTATAATTTGCGAACAAAACCCCACACTTAGCACCAGAAAATGTTACGTGTGAGGGTCGATAGTTTTGTTCTCCGTGAGGTGTTAAGCTCACGGTTGCTGTGAAATTATCGGGGTAATGAAAGAACACGAGAGATTATCGATGAATGTGTCTATTTATTAATCGTGACTCACAATGAATTGATTGTATGAAAGAGAGAACGTGTGTTTAAGGTGATCTCGGAGAATGTGCTCTCTAAATGTACGATCCTATCTGTCGTCTCCGAGTCAAAAACTACCTGTCTAATGCTGGATCGTGGGTGGCGGAATCGGGGCGAGCGTCCGCATGCACCCCCTTTTATAGAATCCTCGGGTGGCGTGATTCCTACCCGAACGGGCTTCGGGGTGAGTCCGAGCTGTTGCTATGCGCGGATTTGGCGACTTATGCATCTAGTGCATTATAACTAGCAACGCTATACACGTATGAGTATTCACCAGAAATGGAAAGTAGAGAAAAAAATACTTAAGAAAAAGTATGTTTGCTTTGAATATATCCGTGGAATATGTGATAGATTTACGGTTGAAAACAGAGTTACGATATCTCTGTTTTGGACGTTAATGGGTTAATATATGATAGTGTCATTTATTGTGTCAATAGGATATTCTTTAGTATCTTTAGTATATAGCGCGGCTCATTTTTTTTGGCATTGCGCATTATCTCGTAACAATTCATTTGTGTAAAAACATTCATATTTAAATTTAAATTGTAAAATTATAAATATTTAGCTTTCTCTTATAGTAACTCATTGATACGTTGGTCCTGGGGGTGGTTAAGATTTGCTGAACATTGAAGCAAGCTGCGCATACTGTCTGATCTTTTTCAGCTTCCTGTTTGTCTGCAGCCATTAGTTAGCGTGCTTTCCTCTTATTTGCTAAATGCTCGTCGAGTTCAAACGGCGCTCTTTTTCCGCCTCTGCCATCTGATTATAAGCCGTGCATATATCACAAAGATCCTTTTTTGGCTTATGAAATTCCAGATTGTACTTTGTATTAAAAATATGTCTGTAATAGTATTCAGCCATCAAAACTTTGTACATGTCATACCTTTTTTGTACAGAAAGATCCTCACTCAAATAGCTCTTATTTGTACTCTGTCGACAATAGCGTGAATCTATCGTTTCGAAAGATTCGATGTGTTCTTTAACACTATGTCTAACAGCGGATTGCTTTATTGCCTTACTGCAATAAAGCAATCCGCTGCGCGCGCGCTCGCTAATCCCCCAGACGAGGCAGTCCCCGGATTTTAGGCAGCGGAGCGGTCTGTCGCCTATTGCACTTAAAGCAATAAAATGATCGGCCACGCGCGCGCGCTCGATAATCTTCAGAATTCTCAAAAAGCACGCGCGCAACTCATCCGCTAAAGTGCCCAAGCTATCCCTTCCCTTCGGGCCTCATGAGCGAGACCAAAGTCTTCCCTCCTGAAGGGTGGCTTAGCTAGGGGCACTCGCCACTCTCGCTCGAACTAGAGACTTGCACAGACTTAGGCCTTCCTGCCTGTCCTGCAGTCTGCGTTTTGCCGAGCCAAGCAAAGTGATTGTAGTAATTCCAAGCTCTCAAAATAAATACAAAGTCCAATCGACCACACGTGTACAATTTCTCCCTACCTCACCTCTACAAGCGCTTGGAGACTAAAGATTTCCATTAGTTCTAGTGCAAAATTGTTCACTCCTAGTTATGTGGATAGTAAAAAAGATTACAGTAGTTCAAGCTCATCAGAATGAATCGTCTGGCAATCATCATATCAAATCATATATAAAAATTTCAACACTCCAGACTTTAAAGCTCAAACTGAGAACTTCTTTTCAAAAGAACAAAATGAAAATGCATTTTGTTCAACTTCATAAAGAAAGTAGCTTGCAAAGGAGAGGACTGTTGTTGGCACGAAGGTGTTGAGAAGCTGAGTGATTAATCTGAATGTTGCTAATCAGGAGAATGTCATCTTCATCTGTGTCAAGTTAACGACATTGGCTCCAGGGCAGACAAGGAGAGCTGTCTTGCTATTACCACGTCAATGCATATTACAGGTATCACAATAATCATTTTGTTAATATTTTATTTTTGCATTGCAGGTGTAACGTTGCCGCCTTTTTCAAAAATAATTTTCTCAGAAAAAAATATATAAATGCCAGACAGACGAAGCGATACACTGTGTACACGTTGGATTGTATATGCACGCACGTCCCAACTGTCTACAAAAAAAATTTATCTTCACATACACAAATAATCTTTCCGCGATATACCTACGAGGTTTTGGGTTTTCGGCTTTTCCGTTCCCAGAGACTTTTAGTATTATCTAATCAGTATTCTCTCCCAATTGTCTCCTCAAATAAATATTCAAACCACTCAACCGCGCTTGTTAAGTGCTTAAGCCGCATAACGAAAAAAAAGACTACTATTAGCGACTCTGCATATTCTCCAAGTTAAATAATAGATGAAGTTATATGCATAAGTTTAAGGATTGTTCACGTTTGCGTCGTACTCGTTAAAACATTCTACGGAGTAATCAATAATGTGCAACTTAAATACGATAAGATTATTCGATTTAACTACAAAGAAAATGAACTCGGTACATTTGAAATAATTATTAAACCACATCGGGTACGATTGACAATCCCTAGAATTATTTTCTTTTATTATTATTTACTATTAAGCCATCTTTTTGAAGATCGCACTCATTCATTATTATACATCGATAATCAAACTCATTGTGAACCGTCTATGAATTATATTACTGCACACTTAATACAACTAAAATTATAAGAAAAGTATGTTAAAGTTTACGCATTAAAAAGGGAAATCACTATTTCAACGCTTCGTGCGATCTACAATTAATGTTAGGTTACTATAACTCTTATTATATTTAGTAATCATTATTATTATCATTTTGCGTAAAAGGGACTGAGTTTTATATTTTTCTTTCACCACGGAATTTTATAGTTTATATAATTTACTATAATAATCTCAAACGAGAGAGGAGAGGGGCGGATAAGATGGCGCACTAGCAAGCATCGTTTCCTCTTGCAATAGTTAAATATATTAAAACGACGAAATATTATACTGCGTATATAAATATTCACAATGAATCGTTTAATATCATTTAGTAACAATCCAATTATTAAATAAACAAAACTTTATAATACCGATATCTGTCTTAAAGAAATTGGTTATAAGTATTAGCTATATTATACAAAATCATACCTTCTTATATATAACACTTAATACTGCTATATATATATATATATATATATATATATATATATATATATATATCTTTCGACCAAATGCCCTTATTTAACCATTCGTCGTGAATATTTTAAGACCTCATCAAAACTGTGCAAGCGTTACCTTCGTGTGTTATACCTAAAACCATTTAATACTGTAAAATCTTAAAACTATATTTATAAAGAATTGCTAAATATCATTATTAACGAAACTACTATTAAATTGCTGCATCTGCGGTAGACTTTTCAGATTTACTTAAAGAAAAGTAATGCATAATCACGAAAACTTAAAATATTTAACTCTCGATGTATAATAATTAGTATATTACTATATAAAATAGTAACAGTTATATTAACAATTCTTTATAAATATTTAAACATCATTCGTCAAAAAATAGTACAAGCGTCGCTATCTATCTCAGGGGCGGGAAATTACATCACCCTCTCCCTAGAAAATTTAGTTAGAGTAGGGGGTCTTCGGACTCTCTCTTATTGGGAAATCGCTCTAAGGACCTCCTCGGAGAGACATAGAGGGATGGGCCTAAGGTTACAAGTGTCCTCGAGTTGCAACTCAAAATCACTTCGCTCCCGGCTCTCAGTCATCTCGGAAGCAAACATTTTGACGCGCTCAGTTCGCATTAATACTTGTATACATTTCTACATTACGCGCTCAGTCCGCATTATATTATTTTTTCTTATACGCGCTCAGTCCGCATCTTTACTACCTTTCATATTTTTTATACGCGCTCGGTCCGCATTATTATTTTTTTGTATACGCGCTCAGTCCACATTATAGTACTTGTTTTATACGCGTTCAGTCCGCATCATTACTACTTTTCATATTTTTTATTCGCGCTCAGTCCGCATTATTATTTTTTGTTTACGCGGTCAGACCGCATAAATTCTTGTTACACATTTATACATTACGCGCTCAGTATGCATTATTACTATTAATTATACGCGCTTAGTCCGCTAACTAAATATTTTCTGTAACTTAAAGAGTTTGATTTGAGCATTTGTCTTAATTTACCCGAGGCCATCCTAAAGTATATTCGGTCGTTGTCATCGAAACTCTGTGTGAGTTACAACAAGTGTCCATTTCTAGAGTCCAAGGTCTACAAAAAAAAAAAGTAAGTGAATATTACATAAACTTGTTTCTAAAAACCCTTTCTTTTCTTGCATTCATCACTGTGTGAATTTAGAATCAATTTCTAACCGATATAAAGTAGGAGCCACGTGTCGGTTGGCTAACAAATTAATTATTACTAGTGTTGTGAATTTTAATCAAAAATTATAGAGTTTATATTCACACTACCGATCAGGATACTTGTCCTGTTAATCATAGTGCTGAATATAAACACTCAATTTTTTTTCTATTCCATTTGTATAAAACCATACTAATTTTGCAAGTGACTGTTCAGGACTTGTGCCTGTTTAGCAGTCACTCCAAAGTTAGTTAAACTCAAAAACTAAAAAAATATAAAAATCAGATAGATTAGATGTTTAAACTCAAAAACTAAAAAAATATAAAAAATCAGATTGTTTAGATGTTTGTATTATTTTAAATAAAATAAAATGAGTACTCTATTCTGTTATAACAACTACGCCCTGATTACCCCTCACGCGACAGCTCATCCTTACCTATTTGCGGCAATTCAAGGGTAGAAAGGAGCGACACCCGTCTTAGACATTTTCTACCGAGAATATTTTCCAAGATTAAAACTAACAGATTTGGTTTGAAAGGTCTAAATCCGACGTAACACAGGCGGATAAGTGCGACTGTGGTATGGGATGCTTCTGACGCAGGACGAGTCGTTCGCCACTGGAAATCCACTGCTGGAGACATTTAATGTTTGAGAAGGGTTTGATTCATCGAACGAAAATGCAAGACGTAACTATATATAACGTTCATAACATTTATTCAGCAACGGTATAAGGTATGAGCGGAGAGCTCCCTGCACCGACAGTCTGCTTCTCGGCCTTGCAGCTGGGCCGCGAAGCGAATGGTCTCAAAGACATATTGGCGGCCGTCGCCCACCGGCACGTGCTTGAAGTAATCGGTGAAGCGCGCGGCGTCCCTCGCGAAGATGCCGTTGTCGAGGATGTGGCTACGCAGCGCGTGGTGCAAGCCGTCCCCGCGGAAGGCAACCAGCGACCTGCGGTTGTCCCGCAGCCCGTTCTCGCCGAGCAACCGGCTGGCTGATGTGCGCGACCAGCTGGTCGACGCCGCGGCTCTGGCGCAGGCCCCTGTTGCACTTCTTGCCCTGGACGATGAAGATGACGCCCGCCGACCTGGGAACCGCCTCGTCTGCAAACGCATCGCAACAGCAGCGCAGTTCAACACACCGACCCTAAACCTTGCGGCAATCGCTCTCGGGCACGTCGAGCTCGTCGAGCTCGCTCATGCGGCAGGGCGTGCACTTGTCGGGTATCCGGAGGTAGGTGTCGTAAAACATGCAGTTCTGCAGGTAGGACGCAGCAAGGGTGCAGGGCTTGCGCTCGGTCACGCTCTCGGCGCATACGGGCTCGACGATGCTGAAGCACGAGTTGAACTCGGCGCACTAATTTGCAAATTAGGCGCACATCGCCTAATGTCCAAAAAAGACCTGAGCATCACTCGCGCTTTCTCCAAATCTGAGCGAGTAAGTCTCTCGTTGTGTGATGTCCGGCTAGTAGAGCATATCTTTATCGCGAAGAGCCAACGGTATATAATTGCGATGGCCGTGTGTGCGGCGAAAGCTAGAATCGCGTCTCACCTCTAAATATACCTATGTCTCTGGTATATAGATACCTGGAATCTTGGAAGTTAGCGAGCAGCTGGTGATAGTCAGGAAATCTTCGGGCGACGCGACGCTTTGCGACGTTGCAAACGTCGCAGCCACGTCGATACGAGGAATCTCGTTCGATGCGACCAAGCCCTGAGTGTGCGGAATAAACAAGCGAGTCGACGTGTTGTTATCGGCGCCGGCCTATCCTCAAGTACGGGGATCGGGCTAGCTAACCGTCATCGTCGGCGCGAGAGTGAGCATCGTTAGCGCGAGAGCGAGCCTCGTCGGCGCGCGCGCTGATAGGTCCTCCGTATATCGCGAGCCAATCAGCGGGCGCCAATGCGCGGCTCGCTATCCGCGCGAACTGGCAGCCAATCGGAAGCCAGCAAGAAGCGCGGGCCCGACGAGCACGAGAGGAGAGTGAGTGCGAGAACGAGCGGGAAATCAGAGAGTTCTCTCCCGACTGTCGACGGAGCACGTCGACGTTTGCGAGAGTTACGTGCGTCCTCCTCTGCTTGTCGACCCGAGCTCGACGACTAGAGGAGATTGGGAGAGTCTCCCAAGAGTGTGCGAGAGTGCACGAGTGTGTTCCAGGTGCAGCGCGTTGGCACTAGGAAGAGGAAGGAAGCCTGTCAGTCCGCCACCATCATCCAGAGGACCAGAGCAGCCAGCAACATCGGCGTGGGAAAGCCGAAGCCACCAGCTGTCACCACGTCCGGGAGCAGTCCAGGAGGCAACGACGAGAGCACCGACGGACGTCCACCAGGAGCCTCGAGAGAAGAGAGCGACTAAACGAGAGTGAGAGAGCCGAGAGAGAGAGAGAGAGAGAGAGAGAGAGAGAGAGAGAGAGAGAGAGATCCGAGAGTGAGAAGAGTGTGGTGCGGGCACACTCGTGAACGAGGATACGCTGTGCGGCTGCGAGCGTGTCGGTGTGCAGTGCGGGTGCACACCTAGACGTCTTCTATGCGAGGCGTCTTGCCAGCGCACGCGATAGAGAGAGAGAGCGAGAGAGAGAGAGAGAGAGAGAGAGAGAGAGAGAGAGAGAGGGGGAGAGAGGGGGAGATCACACTGGCCGCGCGGCGACCGACGGGAACCGAGTCTACTGTGTACGTGTGACGCAAGAGAGAGAGAGAGAGAGAGAGAGAGAGAGAGAGAAAGAGAGAGAGAGAGAGAGAGAGAGAGCCAGCCGTCAACAGACTGGACCTGGGCCTGAGGCCTGCCGTCTGCTGCACGAGTTCGGCTCGTGCGTGAGCGCGCCAACATAAGTCCTGCGTGGCTACATTGTGCGCGGGAGGCATCGTTGCCACCGCGTTGTAGGGAAGGTCTGAGCGAAATACAAGTGCAATAAACTGTTAACCATTATGTGATTATTTTCCCCTCTCCCAAACGTGACGATCGCGCCAAATCTCACGAAATAAGAAAAATCCTGACGCGTACGAGGCGTTAGGTATTGCGCACTTGTGCTGGAAGGCACAGCGTCGCAGCTTAATTAGCCGGAGGTATGCGGATCTGCATTTACCCCGGGATTTCGGAGAATCTCTGCGGTGTATAAGTGTGAGCTCCCGGGGTTTTGGGAAGAGAGACTGCAGAAGTGCTGTTTTTCGCGCGTAGTATTAGCCGTACTCTAAGCTGGATAATTTATCATCCGCGATACACGTGACGGATATTTTACTGATTTTCTGTAAAATAAAATAAAATAAACGAAGAACCGATCGAAAATATTGTCTCTTGCGTCTCTCGCACGAGATGAAAAAATACACTCTCACGCAAGTTATTAATACTCTTGCCAAGTGATGTTAAATCATTGCTTCCCAAACCTCCGCGCGAAACCAGCCTCACCTCCGGGACGAGACTTATCCCACGCTTTGCATAAACAAATCTAAGTGGGTGAAGGCCTTACCGGGCAACCTGGAGACGATATCAATTTTCACCGACTGATTATTTTTAAGGCGAGAGAGAGAGAGGGCTCAACTCACGGTAATATTGCTCTCTGCGGCCACAAATGCCGTATAATACAGCATCATTTCCAAACGTGCTAGGAGAGTCCTTCATCACGGTCACGGCGAACGTGCATATCTCTCTCGTGATCGCAATGGTTTATATTTAAAAAGGGAGAAGAGCGATGTCAATTGCTCTTAATTTCGTTCGATTGCTCCGCGATCATGAGCCTTGGGCTCTTATTTACGGATTAACCGGAAGTCTCGATCGAGAGAGGATTAGATGAAGCTCCGTGTACAGGTAAAAACGAAATCGGTTGAATAATATTGAGACGGGAATAGATCAGCCGTGGCTTCGACGATACTCGATTTACACGTACAGCGAGGCGTTTTTTCCTTGTGCGTTAGTAGGCTAAGAAAATAGCGTTTTTATATTTAGAGCAGGTTTATTCATACCCACGAGAACGAAGCTTTGACCAAATACTGTTTTCGCGGCATTGTGAGACCTTGTGTGATTTTGTCTCTACGTCTATATTTTGCGATGAAGCGATTTTATTTCACGACTAACTTGTAGTAAATCAGGCCGAATATTTTTGATGAAACTTGAAACTTCGTCTTTAGTATCGCGTAAAAGTTCGTTTTTTGTTGATTTTACATCAGTGAATCGTAATATCTTCGAGGAAAGTTATTGGAGCTTATATTTTTACACTTTTTATAGGTCAAAATATGCCTCGGAATTCGAACTCGAGGTTCACCCAATGGCGCCGAATAATATCTGTCTTAATTGCCCGTCGAGTCTTATTTGAATTTTATTTGCATATCGATAGCTGTTCGGCTCGGCGGGTCCGAAGCGGCACTTGAGCTTAATGGCCCAGCTGCGCGTGAACTTGGCCTCGTCGCTCTCTTAGCGGCCGCTCGAGGCGAGCGCGTCGTCGTACGGCTCGTTGGTCATCGTGCCGAGCAGCCCGACCGTCATGCCGTGGTACTAGCCGGTCAGCTCAAGCGTGCACAGGTCGTAAGTGAGATGATCTTTTTTAGACGGCTGCTACCCTTGCACTTCCTCAGGATTCCTTGAACTTGCTTTTTAATATTTCAAGTGCGATTTTTAAACTGGATCATATTCGACAGCCATACAATGTATTTAATATTTTGTATCTAAAATAATTTCCAACCTCAATATTGAAAAATCTAACTATACTACCGAGTTTCGTAATCTTATTTTCTTTTTTTCGAGCGAAATATTTTTTCCCAGGGCCAATTTTATTACATTTCGAAAATATTGTTTAATTCTACACCCGCCTGAAAAATCCACCTTTTGTTCCTAACAAGCAGTGCGAAAGTGGCATATTTTTTCCAAAAACTAGCTTTGCTGGACGAAAGTAAAATTAGCAGGGCTAAGTAAAATTAGCAGGGCTAAGTAAAATTGGCAGGGCTAAGTAAAATTAGCAGGGCTAAGTAAAATTTAGCAGGACAAAAATGAATTAATTTAAATATCATCAAAATCAGATGATTTAATTCGTCCATTAAGTTCGATTCGCTTAATGGTATATGTTTTCATGGTGTAATGTCCCACGTTTATACACTTTAGCGATTACGAATAAATATATATATATATATATATATATATATATATATATATATATACACACATACATCGACTGTATGACTGCATTCGTGCACCAATAAAGACGACGTATAATAAAACCGATTGCAACAGCACAAAACCAATCGCCGAACATCGGAGCGAGCGCTTTGACCTACGAGTCAGCGTTTCCTATACGCGCGTACTACTGACTTACTTTTGTACATCGTCGTTGCACGTCAGATGTTGATTGGTCGACCGTTGTCGCGTTTCACGTAATTTCACAACTCCTTGAATCGTCACCGAGGCTTTAAAAAGCCAGGAAACGATCCACGGACTGCCTTTTGTATAAGTAACTTGTCGTCGTGTAGCTGTACCCGGTTAGCGAGTACGAGTGCTATACCTCTGTTCGCATCGCCTATTGAGTGCCTAGAAAACACTCAAACTCTGTGTACAGGTTATAGTAGAACTCCTTGTTTTCTGGTTTGAGAGTCTGCATCGTGCAACAAGCGAAGGGCCCATCGATAGCAGACCGGCGTTAGTGGGAAACCATAGAGCAAATTAGATTTAGCGTACATAAACCTGCCACGAGTAATCGTGTAGATTAAGATCAATTAGCATCTGTCGTGCCACGAAGGACTATCCAGTTCAGGTCACATATCAGAACGAATACACTGTAAGTTTAGTTTTATTGTATCAACATCAAATTAACTATAAGATATCAACGCACAAGTAATAACATCTTTTAAGAAACTGTATCATCTGCTGAGTTCTGGGTTGTCTCCAATAAAACAAAGATAATAATTCAATCAGTTGCTACAATTATTATTCTATTAATTAAGAGTGATCCATATAATAACCTAAATCCTAAAGAAGTAAACAGTAAGATAATCAAGTGCCTATAAAACCAATAGTAACAAAAGTAAGAACTTCAGGATAAGCACAACGTCCGCGCGTAAGTATAAAAGCGGACTCAGCATCGTCCACCAAAAACGGACAGCCTACAGTCCGCGCACTAGAGTGTTCGCGCACTGTAGGCTGTCCCGCATGTCCCACAAACGCGACAGTCTCGCGTCCACTTGTGCAATTAGATACACATTGTATACCTATATATCTAGTCCATTCATTCAACTTAAGTATCTCTAGTAACAATAAAGCTCTCGAGCTTATGCTAGTTCTCGCGAATAAATAATTATTTGTAAAACTCACGCAGCCCGTATTCCTATCAAATACGGTCTTTACAATGGTATAAGAAAAGGTAATGAAAAATAAGTGATTCTGATTTTTTTCAGAATTTTTCACGCGCATTTTAATCCTTGTAAAGTCGTATTTAAAAATTGAGCAGTGCTGCCACTACAAAATCAGGGAAAAGAAAATTGCGTTTACGATACGACGTTTCCGAAGACTTTTCCACGACATGACGTTCTCGGAGTCTCCAATACGATACGAGCATATTCCTCTCAGACATCGAAATGAATTTAGGCCTTTTTTATCATGTTCGGACAGTTGCACAACGAAAGGGTTCTGCACCGAAAGAATGACAAATTCTATCATCATTATTAAAAATAACGTAACGCTTCTTGCATTTTTGCCTCTGAAAAACCTTTCGTTATACAGCAGCTTATGTATGAACTCGTGATAAAAAATCGTGTAAGCAACTAGCGCAGTAACTTTCCAATCACGCATGCGGGCTCTATGGCGCACTCGCTTCGTTCATGCGCTAACACGCCTATTTTTTAACTCTTTAATGTGTTACTGACATACAAAGCAGTCACTTAAACTTTTTGCGGCACATACTTTTGGTGGCTTCGTAAAAAAAAATGTGGAGCTCTATATATAACCGAATACCTTGGGAGCCTCATCGATTATCCGGCTTGCGTCTAACCCGGATATATGTACTTTAGGAGTGAGGTGGCGCAGGAGAGTGATAGAAGATGTGAGGAAAGAAGTAACACAGAACTTAGTGTTTAGACGTGACTGTTTATTCGTCGAAGTTTCGCGCTACAGGGACTGGGTGTGATGCGACTCGTGTCGTGTCTCCTGATGAACTGTCGTTGGTCGGCTCCAGCGTCGATCGTCGAGAGTCTCGACCGTTCCGCCTTCTGTACCGATCGTGGATCGGATTGGCAGGGACGGAGCGCGCGCGGTCTGGACAGCGCGTCGGTGGCAAGGGCAGCTGTCCCAAGCGGCCGGCGTTTATCGTTTTATTGCGTCGAGAATTTCCGTGCCGGCGAGCTTTCGCCGCCCGCATCGAGATGCGGAGGACCGCAATAAAGGGTTCGAGCGCGGGCCCGAGCGTTTTACGGCCTCCTCGATGCGGAGGACTTAATTGTCCAGATGCGCTCGGCCGGACCGGAAAAACCGATTTCTAATCCGGGCCGCGTCGTTCGAGGCACGAACGCTGGAGTCTTCGCGTGCGCGTGCGTGAGTGCGAGTGTGTATATGAATGTGTGTGTGTGTATGAGAGCGTGTGTGAGTGTGAGTGTGCGAGTGGCCACCACAGTACTGATACATGAAGAACTATATACTTTGAGGTGCTGTATTAAAAAAGCCACCTTAGTTCCGCTTCTAGGCTCAAAAAATGCGAAAATCAATACATGTGTTACAAATACTATAGTGTGCACCAAGGGTCGTGTGGACATAATCAATAGAAATTAATGTTATTACATAACTAAAAGTATAACAGAAACGTTTATTTTATTAAAATTTAGAGAACATTGATCAAAATATATAAAAAATCCTTAGCGTAGTAATCTACCGCTCTACTACTTGAGCAATTTTCGCTTATACAAAACTTCAGTTTGAATTCGATTTGTATACTACTATTGTATGTGGGCCAACTTTTTTTCATTTCTAAAGTTATTGTAATACGAGTATATAAATCATAATTTAGTGACAATTACACGCAATTCTTGCGCTGATATTATATGAGATTAACTGATAAGCTGTGTAAACTGTTCCATTATTTTACCAGCATACAGAATATGTATGAAAATAAAGTAACTAATTATTCTTATCTTTATGCTTGTCATGCAAGGTAGACCATACCAAAAATAAAAAAAGTTATTCTATTTATTTTAAAATAAGCAGCCCACCTAAACTCAAATCGTGTATGAGCGAAAATAGCTCAGGTAGTTGCAACGTCCATGTCTAAACATTGGCAAGAGTAAAGCTCCTTACTCCCCTGTCCAATGCAGAGTAACGTAGTAGCTAAAGATAAGTAAGAAAACCCCGAAGATAAATCAAACATGGATAGTGAGTTAATAACATTACTACCCCAAGAGAATCAAGCCACAGTGTCCAGTCCCGCTGTCGATTCCGATCGAATTAAAACCCCGGTGGTCGAAGTTGGCTCCATGGAATTTGGTTGACCACTGCTGCATTTAGAGACGCAGGTAATATGGAAATGGAGGTTGATAGAGACAGAGATAAGAGAGCTGCATGCATAAAGCAAAGAAATATACAAGCAAATTAAAGACCTTGCCTAAACCATAAGAGCGAGCCATAAGGATCTATGCATTGCAGAAGATAACTTACTGCAATGCCAGCGCCCGGGAACGCAGGGGAGGAAAACTCAAACAACCCCACGCCTCAGATCCCGGAAGGCGAGTAGCCCCTAAGATTACTTAGCTACAGAAGATCAGAATAGGATGGGTCAACTGTAAGATCCAGGTAAATAACCACAAAAACAAGACGCTAAGGTGTTATAAATGTCTCAGTTTTGGCCATTTCGGTAGAAAGTGCACAGTAACTGAAGACAGAAGTAAGTTTTGCTTTAAATGTTTAATAGATGGGCACAAAGCAAAGGAGTGTAAGAACTAACCCAACTGTGTACTCTGCAAAGGAGGCACAGTTGGGTTAGTTCTTACACTCCTTTGAAGCCACTGACAGACAAAGAAAATAAAAATAGTGCAGTTGAATAGGAATCACTGCGCGACTGCACTGGACCAACTGAGCCAGTATGTTTGCTAGAAAGAAATCGACATAGCCATCGTCTGTTAACAATACAAAGACCTCAACAAACCATCGTGGGATATGGACAGTACTGGTAAAACGACGATATAGGCATGCGGAGACGCCACTTTCCATTAAAAAATGACAAGACGTAATAAAGGATTCACATTTACAGCTGCTATGCTTCATCCAACGCGTCAATATAACAATTCCGACAAATGTTAGACCAAATAGTACAGGATGCTGTAGGAAGAAAACCGGTATGTACATAGACCTCACGTTTGTCAGAAGCTGCCTGATTGGCTCAGTTAGATTGTGGATGGTGAGCCATCATTACACTAACAGTGACCACCAAGCGATAATAATAGAGATAAGAATATCAAAACCAAAATCCAAGGGGAAGGCAACGACAAAAAAAGTCGGCTGGAAAACGAAGGATTATGATAAGGAGACATTTCACCTGGCTCTAGAAGAAATACAGCTGTCTGGATCTGCGAATGATAAGGTCGAGCAGATAATGGGAAATATTACCCAGGCCTGCGACGCAACAATGCCAAGGAGAACTCCTAACAATAGACGACCGCCAGTATACTGGTGGGATAAAGAAATCAACGCAACCCGCAAAGTGTGCCATCGAACCAGAAGATGGGAACAGCGGGCTAGGAAGAAATACTACAAGACTGGTCGCGGTAAAGAAATAGTAGAGACCCTAAATTGAGAAATAAAAAGTGCTAGACGGATACTCAAGAGGAAAATCCGAGAAAATAAACAACCGTTCCTGAAAGAGTTACAGCACGAGGTTAACCCATTAACGTCCAAAACAGAGAAATCGTAACTCTGTTTTCAACCGTAAATCTATCACATATTCCACGGATATATTCAAAGCAAACATACTTTTTCTTAAGTATTTTTTTCTCTACTTTCCATTTCTGGTATCAGAATTGCGAGGTTTTCACTCAAAAATCCAATATGGCGACGTTTAAAAAAAAATGCAAAATTTCGATACTTTTTTTTTTAATCCAATTTCTTGTTGTGTTAACGTTGAGGACGGAAATTTATTTTTCAACTATGAGTGCATAAATGATGAGTTATACTTTAAATTCAGTTTGGTCCCGAATTCAGAAATTCAATATGGCGGCTAGAAAATGGCGCCTGAAGCGCAAAAT
>QLSS01000213.1:85000-101851 GCA_024372645.1 Trichomalopsis sarcophagae | reverse complement strand
GGGATACGGCGTTCTCGAAGCCGCGGCTGAGATACGGTGATCTTCCAGTCAGCCGTCGATATGCTCCACTACAGACGCTCTCTATCTCTCCCTTTCTTTCCTCGACACTTTTCTCTTAGCGCGGGTGCACAGTAAACATAACCTCTACATTAGTAAAACTTTTGAAGTGAACATTGTGTTATTAAATTGTGTTAGTAAACAGATAGTTATTTTGATTTTTCAATTACCGAGTGTGATATTTACGTGTATATTGATAATCATATTGTTGTGTTAAATACCAGCCAGTCAACTTAAACTATTAAATAATGATAAATATTGTACATAAAATATATATTTTGCGTACACATCATGCGTTAAACAAGTTCTATATTTGATAGTTTCTATAAATATCATATGAAGTTATCACTTCTGTCGGGCGTCCCGTGACGCACACGTTTTTTTTTTAAACGTCGCCATATTGGATTTTTGAGTGAAAAATACGCAATTCTGATACCAGAAATGGAAAGTAGAGAAAAAAATACTTAAGAACAAGTATGTTTGCTTTGAATATGTCCGTGGAATATGTGATAGATTTACGGTTGAAAACAGAGTTACGATTTCTCTATTTTGGACGTTTATGGGTTAAGCTGGACCCCTGGGGGCGACCGTGCCAAGTAATAATGAAGAAGATAAAGGTTGGTTCTATCCCCCCTCCTAGAAGCCCGGAATCGCTGGATCGTATTGTGACCACACTATTTCCCCGTCAACTGGAAGTAACAGCTATTCCTGAAGTGGATTCGAATGACGAAACCATTCCTGGCTACATGCAAAAGAATTGGGATTAACAAGGCTCCAGGCCTGGATGGCATACCTAATATTGCATTAAAACAAAATATACAGGCACGCCCCGATGTCTTTGTGGACTTGTACAATTCATGTCTTAAAGAAGGGATATTTTCTAAGAACTGGAAGAAGAAACGCTTAGTACTACTACTAAAAAGAGATAAACCACCTGGAGAAGCTTTCATATACAGACCACTCTGCATGCTGGACCCCCCAAAAAGATCTTAGATCGCATAATTGGCGTTAGAATGGACCAAGTTATTAAAAAACCATCGCTAAAAGCGAAACGCTTTGCTTTTCACATAATGCACTCGCCGATACTTAAAGGTTCGACGATGAATACACACAAACACATGCACATACATACACACTCGCGCGCGCGCATTCACACATACGCATACATGCAGATATTCAAATATTATTGATAAACTGTAATGGGATAAGACTTGACGATGAAAGAAGAAGGGTGCGTTTGAACGTACGTACTCTAAAAAATTCTACCGCTAGGTGTGCCACTTTGGCTTGGACGCCCGAATATTTATGTAGTTTATGATTCGGATCGTTTGTTCAATTTTAATATTGAAGTTTACACTCTATATTTAATGAGTACTTTAGATTTTAGTTTGTTTTGACTTTTCAATTTTAAATTGTGAATTGTATTTTATATATTGTTGATGCATACTAATATTGTTGAATAGTTTTTTTTTTTTTATTATTTGTGATATATGTGCAAGTATGATTACAATTAGTAAAATTGCACAAGTGTTCCATGTATGCGTATCCTGCTTTCAATAAAGTACTTCAATGAAATTATTAGATAAGTAATTTATTATTAATTAAAACTCAAATTATTGCTTAAAACTTTTTCTATTAAGCATTTACTTTGTGGAATTTATTTTATTGTTGCAGATTCTTCAATGTTTATAATGTTTGTAGCAGTTGAATTTTTCTACCAGCCTCTTGACTGGTAAAGTATATAATTTTTCATTTATTAAAATTATTGTTTATCTTGTATATAAATGATTTTGTTGCATTTTATTGCAAAGTATAATATGTCATTGATATTTCATTATAGTCAAAAATTGCATAAAAATTTGTTTACGGTTAAAATTATGATTAAAATATTGTTCTTATTTTAATTTTTATTATTATTATTATTAATTTTTCAATGCAATAATAATTGTTATTTATGATTGTTATAATTTGCTATGTATAATCTACAATTTAATTAATGTATTCAATGCATAAGTTACAATTTAGTTAAAGCATCTTGTTCAATATTTGTTTAAGAATTGTCGATTCTGTGATGCAGTAACCATATATCATTGAGTTAATGATTTACATTTTTATAATTTATATGTATTTTTATAATTATGAGGCATAGTATTATGTTCAAAGCCAGCAAGATTAAAGATTTCTCGTTTTAGACTTTGTGTTTATATGCGGTAGTTGTATATGTGTGTTATACACATCTACACATATTTAAGTGTTTAGTGGATACAAGAGTATAATAAAAAATTCATCAATTCAAGATTTTAAATAACATACAAATACTAAATGTATATATATATATATATATATATATATATATATATATATACACATGGTGATAAAAGCAATATAGGGGACTTGCTGCTGTCAGCCATAGCACAGCAGCACAAATTTTGTGTACGACATGACAAAGACAAGCCTCTACCGTTCACAGGCTTACAGGTTACGGGCTGTGTAATAATATATTGTGATGATGCGTGTGCTTTAAAAAAAAAGGAGTGATAAGAAAGTAACAGGATTACAAGATTCACGAAGACAGAAGACAGAGAAGGTTTACTCAGAAAAAAGGTAAAAGGAAGTAGAGTTTAAACATTTTAAAAATTTAGTCTAGGCGTGGTGTAGAGTTAAAGTGAAAAAGTTAGTTTAAGCAAGTATTAGCAAGTATGCGTAACATAAGGTTATTTTGAAAATTTAGTCCAGGCGTTGTGCAGAATATTGCATATTCAGTATATATAGTAAGTGTAAGTGCAAAAAGTTTATTCAAGAAAGTATGAAGTTTAATATAAGGTTTTTTTTTTAAGAAATTTAGGCTTATTGTTGTGCAGAATTAGTTTTTCAAGAATTTAGTATGGATATAGTGAAGAAATGCCAGTTTCTACCTTTATTGGTCTATAAAAGTATGTCTAAAAAGATGCATATACATGGTCATTATAATAAATTTGACTTCAAAAAGTTGTTTTGAATAAGTATGTTGGGTAATATAAGGTCACTTTTTATGAACATCAGGTCCTGCGCACGGACGGAAAGTCACTATTTGGAGAATGAGGCTTCGCTACTAGAAAGACTTCTTTCAATTGGGTTAAATACCTTCTTGAATACAGTTAATTTGTTTAGAATTTAATTTTCAACATATCCAGAATACTTTTATGAAAAAACCTTTTTGTAAAAAATGGCTCAGAAAGAAATGAAAAAAAAAACACATTTTTGGTCAAATCCAATAGACATTCACCCTGGGTATAAGACGTTTCTTCGAAACTCTCTATACGGGGCGAGTACCTAACCAGGCGGACTTGCGGAATATTGGGCTTTAGGAAAAACCGCTCCACTCTGGATGCTATAAACTTGGTAGTTTACACAGCTAGAACTGCAACAGAAAGAAAAAGATTGAAAGAAAGACCCAAGAAGTACTGTGCTATCATTACACTGGATGTTAAAAATGCGTTTAACTCAGCCAGCTAAGGCAATATACAGGAGGCAGTACGGAAAAAAGAGGTACCTACATATATAAGAAGAATTATGTTTGACTAACTTTAAGACAGAACCCTTTTGTATGACACAGAGAGCGTCACGGAAACCTATCAAGTACACATAGGGGTTCCACAAGGGTCAGTGCTCGGCCCACTATTGTAGAACATCATGTACGGTGGTGTATTAAGGCTAGATCTACACAATGATGCAACAATTGTAGGGTTCGCAGATAACATTGCAGCAGTAGTAGTAGTAGCAAAGCAGAAGGAGGAGGTAACGGAAATCGCTAACGAGGCAGTAAGTATAATCTACGGTCGGCTAAAGCAGACTGGACTTGAGCTTGCTAGCCATGGTCACGTCGTGCAATTTTTCAATATTTTTAAAAATGTTTAAACTTTAATTTTCAAAACATTAATGCGGACGTGACACTCGTCCAGACATAATTCGGAGATGCAGGCCTGAAGAGAGAAACAAGGGACAGATAGCCCTATCGTAAACCTCTTGAACTGCGGGCATCGACGAGAGGCATCAGCGGATGCACTACAATAGCGACAGTAACGTTTTTATGCGCATTAATCGCATTGAGAACGTTTTCGGCGCGACGGATCAAGAGCAATTTTATGACGAGCAGCTGCGTTTGCCTAAGATATCGGCAGCGTCCTAAGTGACCGTAATTTTGGAAAATACGCACGCTTGCAGTTGTGTACCGAACCCGGAATTTTCCGCAGTTTTTCAAAATACGAATATTTATTTTTATCAAATTCGAAATATTTATTTATAATTATTTCTCATCAGGCTATTGTATAAACTATGTAATTTTTGAATTGCATACGTTCGCTTTTAGCAACAGTTTTAGTGGGATAGATCTACATAAATGTATATAAATGCATAGTTTGCAGCTTATAGTGTAGTTATAATTTGACAAACGAAAAACTCATGACGCGATTTATTCATTAATTATTTGGCACAAAACTGTATTTTTCGATTTATACAAGTGTCTAATTATTTATTTTAGTTTTATCATATATTTTGTTGCGACAGTCGGTCGGTGTAAAGCTATGATTGTTGCAGTAAGGTATATCATTTTGCAGAGTTATAATAATTGGTCGGTGTGAAGCTACCGTTGTTAAAACAATGCATTGCTAATTTATTAAATTTTTTAAAATAAAAAAGGAGTAAGAATAAATATTGAAGCTGTAAACAAATGAAATGCATAAATTTCATTAGTAAATTCAAGAGTAAATTCATTTATTTATAATATTTTTTTAAACTAACGCGCAGAAGAACCTTATTACTAAGTCTTAGATATAGTCGTTTGGTATCGATTTGTAGAAAATTTCACAAGCATTGAAATTATAATATTGAAAGTTTTATACAATACTCTACTCAACTTTTATTAATGATAAATAAAATGCTTGGGAAATTTTTTACAAATTGGCGTGCGCATCGAAAGCGGCATATAGGCGAACCACAGTCATAGAGGAGAGGGCGTAGGCGGACCGAAGGACCTGACTGAAGCTGCGTAGGAGGAGAGATGCGAAAATTTGGCGTAGGTAAGGGAAAGCTCAAATATAACGGCTTCTCTCACTTGCTAATTTTCGGCATCTAGGCTGAACGTGACCCCAATAACATCGAGATGGGAGGACTCTAGGCCCTTCGTGCTGCGAAATATCACTCTAGTTCGACACTTCGGTCCCGGCTCTAAGTAAGCTCGGTAGATTCTCGCGCTTGTACGCGATAGATAGATTCTCACGCTTGTACGCGATAGATCGATTCACGCGCTTGTACGCATAAGTTTTATACCGCGCTTGTACGCACTTAAGTTTTTGTACGGGAACAGTTAAATTTTAAGCTAAAAGAATAAATTAGTTTCGTGAGTACTATAATTCACGACTAAAGTTTTCTTCTACATATCTCCAAAGTACTCAAATATAAACTCTGTGTGAGTTTATACGACGCCCAGCAGCCAGCGGCAAGAAGAAAGAAAAGTTAGTAAAAATTTTTGTTACCTGTCCTAACTTTCTCTATTTCTTCCTACAACCTATCGCTTGAATAAGTGAACCGAATAACACCGGTTAATTTACCCCCTTTCTCTATCTTTTAGAATTTAGATCCGATTAACCCCGGGTTATTTTCTAAAAGTTTTATTTTCCTTCCATTCCTTTTTTTCACAAATATTCCAAGTACCCAGCTATTGCACGATAGTGCAGGCTAAAGGTGTAGTAATTAAATAAGTGCGGTAGCATCTTTAGATGTTACACCATAAAACGAAGGCTATTCTTATATCCAGTAGAAAGAAAATAAAGACAATAAAGCTTTCAGTGGACGGACACGAAATTCAGTGAACGGACTCTCAGCCGACCATTAAGTATCTGGAAATCACCATGGACGCCAGACTAACGTTTATGGGACTCCAGTGGAAATGGGCGATGGACGCACTGCCTCATACCATGTATTGTTGGCTGGACCAATAGACGACACGGGGAAGTGAATTACTACCTTACGGAGTTTTTGAGCGGACATGGGTGCTTTTGAGCCTACCTACACCGCTTCAAGATAGAGGATAATCTAAATTGCCCAGTATGTTTAGAAGCAAACAAAGATGCGGAGCATGTCTTCTGTAACTGTTCGGGATACGAAATAAAACGAGGGACTCGAGCGGTACCTTTAGGTTAGGGTGTGACCCCTGAGTCAATGATGACAGCTATACTAGCGTCGAAAGATGGCTGGTGTGCAGTAAACAATTAGGTAAGGACTATTATCAAAAAGTTTAGAAATGACGAAGAGAATAGAAAGGAAGAATATGGCGAAACAGCTGAGTAAAACTGTTGCTAGACGAAGGCAACTAGGTAATAGATACAGAACGCTTCTTGGACTGATACAGAGAAATGTAGGTCACAGAGCTGAGCTCTCACTCCCCTGCCCGATGCAGAGGAACGTAGGAGCTAGGGTTGAGTACCCCTAACTGCTTCTCAGACCAATGCTGAGGAACATAGGTAACTGAGTTGAGCCCAGACTACTTCACCCGATGTAGAGGAACGTAGGTGTCGGGGTTGAGTCTGTCCAGAGGATGGCCGATCGATGCTGCTGGACGATGCAGAACGAAGAAGACGGCAGGACGATGCAAAATGAAGAAGACGAGTTTGATCCTGAACCTCTAATCATCTTAGTGGATGGGGGATGTACGGAAATGTCAAACTTCAAAGGAGAAGCCAAAAAAGGCTAGTTAATGGGATCCACGGAAGTATTGTTTAACGATAGTACCTGTGAGGATCCGGTGTCGGAGGGCCACTTGTGCAGAGCTTGCCCTGCCTACGCCACACAAAAAAAAAAAAACACACACACACACCCATCCGCACGGACATTTTCTAAAAACGCATGATTTGAACTCTGAACTGAAGTTTTAACGAAACTAAAAATCTGTCTTTTACAAGCATGCAAATATTTTCCAAAAACACTATTTTTCGACTTAAAATGCATCGGAACACACTTTCAATATGTTTTACACAAATCCCAAAAATCAATATTACAAAGCTTACTTACGAAGAAAGCAAAATTGTTTTCGTAACGCATGAACAATTCTTGCGTTTTCCGTACCTATTAATCAGAATTAAAGTGACTCTTTTTGATCAAAGTGCAAAAAAGATCTTTTAGCGGGCAAAAATATTGCATTATGCATTATTTACGGAGAAAAACATATTTGCCGTTTCGAAAAATAGTTGTGTCAGCCCCGCTTAACACATATACGAAAAACTAAGAAAGGACTTCCACGCGTTACATAAAGAATATGGTGTGCACCAAAGACCGTGTGGGCTTTTTGACCCCGTATGGTTGCAGTACTCGTCTTCGACTCTCAAACAAACTCGCCTATAGCTCATGCTAGCTTGCCTCGACTTGTACGACAATCTCCATACTAGGTCTACAAAAGCTTACTTAACGCCCTTGGTACACAATATACTATTTTGTAACACATGCACAATTATTGCGTTTTCTCTCTAAGAAGGTGGAATAAAATATCTTCTAGGTACCAAAAGCTTGAGGGATCAAGCTTGGGCTAAATTCTGCAAAAAAAAAAAAGATATTCTTTTTACCAAAAAATTTTTGCGTGCGGACGGTATTCTGTCCTACGCTGCGTTTGGCGGACATTGCGTTTATGTCCGCTTAACTCGTCTTGTGCGTGGACTAATATAGTTAGTCCACAAGTAGAGTACTCTTACCTGGACGTCGTTACTGCGAAGTTGATTCGAATTTATTTGTTCTGATTGAGGTTTAGTTATTGTTATCAATTTAGTACACAAGGGTTTTATTTATATTGATTGTTATGTTTTATCGGCCCAGAGCACTTCACAGACGTTTAGTTACAGAGTTGACGGAAATTGTTATATTTAGCTTAGGATGTTGTCGTTTTACAGTTGTATTTAGTAAGTTAATCTTATTGATTTATTAATTGTAAACTACTTATGATTTATCTTAATAACTTACTATTATTATAATCCTGCGCACTCTAGATGGTTCTAATCACCCTTTGTGGCAGATGCTGACTTTATTATCTACACGCGTTCACGTGGCAATTTAAAATAGTGATGGTCAACTGCTCTTGCTAACGCCGGAGATTCCACTCGACGGACCTTAGCTTGTACTTCTCTCTGTGGCACTGATCTGTATTCAAAGGGCTTTTCGGTGTATGCTATGCCAAGGGTCGGATTTAGCACGCTCCCAAGGTGTTGGACGGATTTAACACACTCCAAACAATTATACTAGCAAACACCGCCGCTTCACCTTTGAATCAGTTGTAGCCGCCAGTAAGTAAGTCACTACGCAAAAAGGCACTGCGTAGATCGGCTCCGTTGTTTTTAAAGTCTCGGTACCGATTCACGCAGTCATGAAATTCAGATGACAAAGATCGTGGTAGTCCAATGAGCATTCGCCACAAAGGTTCGACGCGTAAGCCTTGCAGTCGTCTCTCACGGGCACAAGGAGTGCTCACACAGAGGTCAGAGCACTCGCTCCGATTTTCGGCGCTCGGTTGTGCAATGTCGCAATCGGATGCACCTGCAATCCACATGCACTCTCTACTTGCTCACACGTAGTTATGGAAATTTTGGAAAATTGATGATTTTAAAAATTCTGAAAATACTTATATAGACACACGCATCCATCGGATAGGCTGCAGAGCTCGCTGCAGAGTGAAGAAAAACTACTCTGTTGGGAGGAATAGACTCTCCACCCAAAAGAGAAAATTTGTTCAGAAAAAGAATATTGCAGTTTACGCAACATTCATCATATAAAACGATTCATTGAATATATTTTAGTTACTATTTAAACATATAACAAGATCTTATTATTCTGATAAAACTCCACTACCTAAATCATTAATTATATTCAACTTTCTCTCTTTTTTGACGAGTCGTCAGAATTACGACACAGGGCAGTAAATGTTCATAACTCTTTAATAATAATATAAATTAAATATTTTCCACCGGACCTAGAAGAGCCGTGACGAGTACCAATACAGATCAAATTACTTCAGTACTGATCCCAATGACAGATTATTATGAAAAAAAAAAAACAAATCCAGAGTATATGCAAAAGAACAAACTCAAAACTATCTAGAGGAAGGTGTACAAATAAAAGACAAAAAATACTTTCGCTTATATTACTTTGAAAGTCAAAAGCCGTAGTTTTTTAATTAATCAGAAGTATTATCATGATCAATAGATGTAGAGCGAACCATTACAATCTTGCATCATCTCTAGCCCGAGTACACACCATCGACGATGAAAAATGTTAATGCAAAAAATCATAGCGAAGATCAAAACCATGTCTTCTGGAAATGTAGCTTATACGACTCCGAAAGACTAAATTTCATTGAAAATTTTAAAAGAATCAAGTTGTTAATAAATCACATTACTTAAGTATCAGTCTGTATTAATTTTTTCTTGTCTATTATTATTAGAAAGTCTAGAAAGCAAATGAAATTATTATTAAATGTTTTTAGGATTTCCTCAAATTTGTTATTCAGAATACATGTCATAATGTAGTCGACATATCGGAAAAAGAAATTCGGCTGGAAAGATATTTTTGATAAGCAGAGATCTCAAGGTCATTCATGATAATGTTTTCAATACTTTTTTTGACGAGTGTTTTGTAAATATTTGTGTAAAGCGATTTTACACCAAGACTGGTGTGAATTTGAATTTGCTGTATTGTTTACCAAAAAACCCATTCTCATTCCAGTGTTCATGTATTAGCTTTCGCATATTTTCTGTTTTTCACTTCCGCCTTGACCAGCAAAAATCTGGGCTTCGCCTCGGTTTTGCAAAAGTCGTGCAGGCTTTCTTCATCCCGATATCCGAAGTGACCGTAAGAACGCGCTGACGCAGGCCAATAATAAGAACGTGAACGCGCGCGAGCTAACAGTCGACAATGCTACTCTATTAATTAAAATTAATTATTGAGCGTACTTTCGACCAGGGATAAAGAAAAATAGCATACTACACGCAGCCAGAATATTGGATGCTCTGGCATGCCGAAATCCGACATTTTAGCCTTGTGTCGTAACGTACTATTCAAATCAATTCTAATTTGTTATGTTACTAATAAACTATTATTAAAATTGATGTCTTGAATAAAGAATATAAAAAAACCTGTGCGTGAATTTCTGTCATCATTTTCGCTCTTTTAAAGTAGTCATCATATCGTTCTAAAAGTAATTTTCCAGCTTCTTCATTTAACGCTGATTCCCCGTTTGGCATTATAAGAAGGCATTTGATTGTCTGAAATAAAATAAAAACTGTCTGTTGATTATTTTTATTAAAACCAAGAAAAACTATTCATATTTTTAACTTACAATAATCTTAAACATTAAAATTGATAAATTTAAGAAAATCAATAAACTATGTAGTTGATTTAGGGAAAAGGCAATGTTTGAAGTTTACATCATGGTGTGTGGGGGGAGTGGATTTGGAAAGGTTTTCTGATATGTCTCAGTTTTTAATCACATCGTCTAAAGAGCTTCAGAGTAACCTTTTGTACCCAGAGCAAAAGACAATTTGATTTGATTACAAATTTTTTTTTTCATTTGTTGTGTTACGGTTTTTTAAACAAATTATTAAATTTTTTTTTAATTTAACTATTGAACAAATTCCAATATCTCCAAATACTTAATTGAAAAAATGTACTGTAGTTTCACAGTCTAATTAGGCCAAGCAACAGAGCAAAATAATACCCATTATTTAACATTAAGACTACGTGAAGAGCAACTTTGAAATTATATAAAGGAATTATGTAAACAATTTCAATGATAATAAAAGAACGACGAACGATAATATAAATTTTCCGCGGTACAAATTTTATTCTCTAAAAGGTACATATCAAGCAATTTACTTAAATTAATTAATAATAAAAAAATCGGTATAAACAAAAGCGAGTTAAAAATATGTAAAAACGGACTTTTTTCCCACCGTGTTGCAGTAAAAACAAAGAAAACGAAGCTAGGTGGCTTAAAATCCACTTAGTAGAAGCTAAGATACAGGCGTATACATACACACATACATCCATACGGAAATTTTCCAGAAACACTATTTTTCGACCTAAAATACTCCAAAACAGACTTTCATGTTTATAGATAAAGTCCAAAAATCACTATTACAAATATTCCTTAGGAATAAAGCAATGAAATGTTATAGTATTCTTACGTGTGACGGTCAACGGTTTTGTTCTCCGTGAGGTGTTAAGCTAACGGATGCTGCGATAACAACAGTCTTATGAATGAACGCAAGAAAGATCATCAATAAATGTGTCAAGATAATTAATAAATTGTTTATTAATTAAATGGCGCGGTTTCGCCACGAAGGCGAGTTTGAGAAGCAGACGAAGCCGCGGCGCTCGTGAGACTATCTACTTCAATATTGGTGTTCGGATTTTTCATTATACAAAAAAAAAAAACTTATCATTACTGTTGGTACGGTTTTTTGGCTTATTAAAATGTTTTCTGAGCTAAACTATGATTTCCAACAAAAATATTAGTAAAAAGGCTGCTTATTTTTATAATCTGTAAGTGTATAATCCACAAATGTTAAAATCACGTTTTTCTCCTCCAGCCCGAAATGTGTTAGAACTGTTAAGTTGACCGCAAGAAATGTTAGGACCGTGAAGTTAGCCGCAAAGCTATATACAGATGTAAATTTCTTTCTCAAGAAAATATAATAATATATTGTTACATGTGAGGGTCGATGGTTTTGTTCTCCGTGAGGTGTTAAGCTCACGGTTGATGCAAAAATAGCGGGGTAATGAATGAACACGAGAGATTATCGGTCTGTTTATTAATCGTGATTCACAATAACTGATTGTGTGCAAGAGAGAACGCGTATTAAAGTGACCTCGGAGAATGTGCGTTCTAAGTGTACGATCCTGTCTGTCGTCCCAGAGTCAAAACTACCTGTCTAGTGATGGATCGTGGGTGGCGGAATCGAGAGGGAGCGCCCGCATGCACCCCTTTTTATAGACTCCTCGGGTGGTGTTATTCCTACCCGCGCGGTCATCCGAAATCGTGGGAGGAAGGTTATGCTGAGTCGAAAGAAACGGGCTTCGGGATGAGTCCGAGCTGTTGCTATGCGCGTATTTGGCGACTTATGCATCGATTGCATTATAACTAGCATCGCTATATACGTGTGAGTATTTACACGTGACAATATTACGATATTTACAATTAAGAGGTTGCCGGTGCATACTCTGCATTCCGGAGCAGTAACAGTTATTAGCTTGCCAAGGTAGCCGATGACACGGTTCCGATTGTTTTTGGTGTCTTGGTATAAAAATCATTCAAGTACGGTGTCTAGGTGTACAGGGTGGTCAATGAGGATATCTAGGTAGTGCGCTCCATGGTTTTTGACGAGGTCTAGGTGGTACGCTCCGTGGTTTTTGGTGTCGAGGTGTAAAAATCATTCAAGTACGTCGAAAGGTGCTAAAAATGCTTATATTTTATTTTTACAACGTCGAATATTAATACACAAAAAAAAATGTACTAACAAGTATTAAAATCGAAATCTCTAAAAAAAATTAACTTTTAAAAAAGTAAAAGGTTAGGCGAGTTCGATATATTCAGGAACTAAATTACAGATAGAAAAGAACTGAGATCAATGAAAAAAGTCAAGTTTATTATATTTAATCACAATGAAGCGAGAAACAACTCTCAAGATAATTACTAAGTAACTTGCCATGCCCGTTTCATTGTACTTATGGTGTTTGTATGACGTTCTAATACATAAAAAGAAAATTATAGTTCTTCACCAAAAAACAAAATAAAATAACCTTTTCCTTTTTTAAAAGTTAATTTTTTTTTTTGTAATTCACAATGGATTGATTGTATGAAACAGAGAAACGCGTGTTAAAGTGACCTCGTAGAATGTACGTCTCTAAGTATAGGATCCTATCTGTCGGCTCCGAGTGCTGGATCGTAAGTGGCGGAATCAAGAGTAAGCGCTTGCATGCACCCTCTTTGATAGACTCCCCGGGTACTGTGATTTCTACCCGCGCAGCCGTCCGAAATCGTGGAAGGGCGGTTGTGCTGTGTCGAAAGAAACGAGCTTCGAGGTGGGTCCGAGCAGTTGCTATGTGTATTTGGCGACTTATGCATCATTACATTATAATGAACGACGCTATATACGTGATAGTATTTACTCGTGATCTTACGCCCTCGTTGATTTCGTGAACTGGCTTTGCGTTTTTATAAATTAATAAGTTACTGAGTTTTTTTGTATTTATTTAGTGCGTCTAAGGTGATAGGGATATATGCGTTAAGTCCTTGGTCTAGCGCGAAAAATTCCGGACGTATATGTGTGTGTGTGTGTGTGTGTGTGTGTGTATTTTGTGTCCCGATTTTGATCGAGTTATTTTAAATTTAAGATGTCGTAGCGCAGTATCGGTCCAAGCGAGTTCTACGCCCGGAGAGAGACTGATCCCGGAGTCTGGAGTTCCATGACGAGAGCTGGGATCAACCAGGCTCGGATAAGATCTGCCTGGTCTGTCATGCACTTCGAGGCTTACCTCCGGGAAGGATTTCTCTCGAGGGTCATGGGGTAAGAGTTTGTTGTGTTATGCTGATTTTGATTATTCTAATTATGATTCTAATCTTTTAGGTTTCGTTTGATTTCAGGCTCGGGTTAGGAAGTCGCTGCCAGTCCTCTTCACTACGGACGAGGTAGAGGCCTTGACTGCTGCCGGAATCATCTGATCTGACTTTTTGTTTGCTTTAAATCCTATAATATATGTATTAGACGATGTATCTTTTGATTATTAGTTTGAATAGGAACAAACGTGGGAGGATAACCCTTGGTTTTTCAGAAAATAAACAAACTAACTATTAATGTATAAACATTGGCAACGTTTCATCCAGGGTAAGAATCTCTTCAAGCCTTTATTTGAGAAAAACAGAAAAAAAATAAGATATAAATATATAAAAGATATTTTTTACAATAAGTATAGAGACATTGTAAACTTTGTTGTTCTACAATAATTAAATAATTCATGGTCATACCATAATAATAAACTATACAGGGTGTCCCATTTTAACTTGGACAGTTGAATAACATGACAAATTGCAATCTAATCAAAAAATGTTTCAGACAGAAGTTATTGGGTATCCAAGTGCTGACCCTTCCATGACCTTGAACGTGCCCTTGACCTTCATCTTCATGGTCATTTGGAGGTCAACTTTCGTTTTTGGACGAAGTTTCGTATTTTTGACCACGGATTCGAAACGAGCGCGAAATTTTACGTCCAGATGAGCTTTCGCGTTAATGGTCAAAGTAAACTATACAATTAATTTCAAGGTCAAATTTTTGTTTGAGGCATAAAGCTTACAAAGACTACATCAGTGACCATGTTCAATGATATAATATGTACTTTTATTGTGGACAACTAAAGGACAACGAAATACATCTACTGAAGAAATGCAAACCTTGCCCCTAGGTACAAGTCAACACAGAGTCAAATACTTATTGATAAGGAGACCCCTTTTCCGCGATGCTTTGAAGTGCATATTTTCATGAAACTTGTAAGCACCTCCGGAGCCGACGATAAGGACGTAGGGGGTCTCCCGGCTCCATTTCTGTGGCCCTAAAAAGGGCCGATTTGTGGTTGTGTTGCTCTCCAAAGAGGAAGCCAATTAAGATCATGTTGTAACCCAGACAGTTAAGGCAAGATCGTGTAGTGACCCAGCCAGTGAAGGCAAGATCGTGTAGTGACCCAGCTAGTTAAGGCAAGATCGTATAGTGACCCAGTCACTTAAGGCAATATTATATTGTTATCAGCTCTCTCCGCATGAAGTAGATGCTCAAAGTGTGCACCATTATTTTCTAAGCACAACAGTAATCGACGGCGAAAATTATGTTGTACATTTCTAAGCATTTGGAGGGTTATCGCTCCACAAGCTCTTCTTATTCTATCCATCATATTCAGTCTTGTCGTTGGAGCTTCACTATACACAACATCTTTTACGTATCCGCATAAAAAAAAATCTAGCGGGTTCAGATCTGATGATCTAGGGGGCCACAAAACTGGTCCACCTCGTCCTATCCATCGATTTGGAAATTGTTGATTCAAAAATGTCCGTACAATACGAGCATAATGAGCCGGAGCACCATCTTTTTGATACCATAAGTTTAGTCTTATTGCGAGAGGAATATTCTCTAGCTATCCTGGCAAATCATTTTCCAAAAATTCTAAATACATTTGACCATTAATGGTACGTTCAAAAAAATGTGGTCCAATTACTTGGCCATTGTAAATACCGACCCATACATGTAAATTCCAACGATGTTGATTAAGCACCTCACGATATCAATGTGGATTTTCTGGTGACCAATAATGGCAATTATGCCTATTGAGACTACCATTGCTTATGAATGTCGCTTCATCACTGAAACAAACATTCCAAAAAAAATCTGGATTTTGATCCAACATCTCAAGAGTCCATCTACAGAAATGTACTCTGAGTTCGTAATCAGCCTTACTTAATTCCTGTATCGAAGTAATGTGATACGGATGGTAATTGACTGATCCTAACAATCTGTGAGCTGTATTTCGAGGGACTCCCAATTCCTGTTCTATTTGACGGGTACTAATACGGGGATTTTGGTGAACCATAGCCAAAACTGCAAGCAACCTAGGGTCGTTATTATTCTGAAGCCTATTTCTCTGTCTTTGGCGATGCAGTGGATTATTGCAAGATCTTCTGTCGATGTTTATCACTTGTTGAGCAGTAGGATGTCGGCGATTTGGAAACCACTCCGCATAAGTTAGGCAGTAAGTCTGTAATTCATACCACATTCACCGAAAGTTATAAGAATATCGACTACTTCATTAGGCGTATAATTTGCCATTGCAATGACAAGAATTTTATCAGATTAATTAATGTTCAATTACAAATGTGCAAAAAAATACATAAAATCTAGTGAATTAGGATACTAGGATACTACACTAATTGGATACAATATTGGAGAGATACAACAACAAAAGGTGTACGTACCTTAAGTATGTAAAGCGACCCTAGACGAATAAAAAAAACACTATGGGGTTAGAGTTTGAATAAAAAGTTCACGTCTTCAAAAGTTGATAAATAAATAAAAAATACTACTTTGGTGTCATTTTGTAATTTCAATATGAAACAAACTACTATGATTTTTTACATAAACACAAAACTGCTGCTTCATTTAAAGTCAATCTGTGGAATTTTAATATTCGGGGTCATGGTCAATCTCAGAAAAAGTTCACATCTTCTCCTATATCGAAAGCTTATCTGGGCGTAAAACTTCGCGTTCTTTCAGAATCCGAAGTTGAAAACACAGAACATGTTCAAGGTCATCGGAGGGTCAACACTTTGATACCCAATAACTATTGTCTGAGGACAGTTTTTGAAAAACCCGGGTTTACCAGCTTAATGCCCCAAACAGAAATTTGACCTAGAAATGTCTTGTAGAGTTTACTTTGACCCCTAACGCAAAAGCTCATCTGGACGTAAAATTTCGCGCTCTTTTCGAATCCGAGGTCAAAAATACGGGGTTATGTTCAAAAAACAAAAGTTGACCTTCAAATGACCTTGAAAATTAAGTTCAAGGGCATATTCAAGGTCACAGAAGGGTCAGCCCCTCAATGCCCAACAACTTTTGTCTGAAACATTTTTTCATTAGATTGCAATTTGTCATGTTATTCAGCTGTCTAAGTTAAAATGGGAAACCCTGTTTATATATATATATATATATATATATATATATATATATATATATATAT
>QLSS01000213.1:55911-84990 GCA_024372645.1 Trichomalopsis sarcophagae | reverse complement strand
TATATATATATATATATATATATATATATATATATATATATATATATATATATATATATATAAATAAATAAAGATTATTTTTAGATTAGTCCAGATGAAAGGGATGCTACGAATAATTATTTGTATAGATGTTATTTTTTTAAGCCATTCATTTTAGTATTTTAAATAACAAATGCGTTATGTATTCATGCATATCATAAAATACAATCTGCAGATTTAGTCGAGATTAAAGGAATGCTGTAAATAGTTATTGGTGCCGGCATAATCTCTTTTCAATTCTGTGTGTTTGTGAATATGAAATGACGCACATGCATATTACAATTTAAAATCGGCAATTTTGGTCGAGATGAATGGGATGCTGCAAATAATTATCTGTACATTTGATATGCTCCTTTTTAAAGCTATGTGTTTGTAAATATGAAATGACGTCATATATACGACATGTCTTGATGATGTTATGTGAGACCTTAAGTTATTTCATGGTTGCGAATCATTGAAAAGATCTCGTGTCCGATCTTGTACAATATCTTGTATCAGGTTGTACATAACACAGTTTGTAGGAGCTTATCTCAGATCTTGCGAAAAATTTTTAATAGGGCTGCCATTCTGGCTCTGGCATAGCCGTGGCTGCTAGACAGATGCAAGTGTCGCCACTGCCGTGAAGGAAGATTTGGCCCGTATACACACAAAAAGAAACAGAAAAAAATAAATACTGACCCACCATGTTTAATAAGTATTATCCTGTAGTGCAGCATTTTTAAGGAATAGTTTAGTCTGTTTTCTTAGCTGGAAGAATGCTATTGCGAATAAAGTCTGGTTGATTATTATTTTCTAATCGTACCATTAACTTATAAATTTTATATTTTATTATCATTGCCTTATGTAAAAAGCAAATCGTTTCGTTCGAAGCGATGTTTTCTCTTGCGTATTCTTTTATTTTCTTCTTGCCCCATCTATCATCTTCTTTTTCAGCTTCTTCTAGCAGTTTCTTCAATTCTTTATTATCCTCTTTCTATCCTCATCCTCTTTCATCATCTTTGTAATGCCAATTTTCTCTTCTTTTGTTTCTTTTTCGGGATGTTGTAGTGGTGAACTGGTAACCTTCGTACTGCTCGCGAATGGGCTCTGATCCTCTTTAAAACTCGCGCCTCTCTCCTTTTTTGTAACCTCTGCTGTATCCGTTGGACTTTTATCTTTCCTCATATTACTTGTCTCCTCGAATTGCTTGGAACTTTTCTCCAAGTTTGTTTACTTTAATGCTTTAATCCTCTTCCTTTTCTTCTCCCTTCTCTGCTTTAAGAACCTCCTGGGATAACATCTTTGATTTCCCCACCTCTGCTGGATTCTCTTCCAGCAGCAGCTAAAGGCCTGTTTCTCTTCTTCGTTCTTATTCCGTATTCCTATAATGTCCCAGATCTAGTTATTATTGTAGTTATGTACTGTGATAAATATTTTTGCCACGTACGGGTTGGTAAGTTAAGGGGTTTTGAGTTTAGATGATATGCTCGCTTTTGCTTGACTTCTTCCGTTACGCTAACGTGTATTTATTAAATATTTTCTTGCTTTATTTAGCATGTCGTTGGTTAGGTTGGTAGTCTACGACTCGGGTTTTTAGATTTCGTTATGTAAGTGTACGTAAGTCACCCTACTCACGTTTTTACGACGTTAGTTGAAAAATATTGTTTCAAATATACTGTATCTTAAGTCGGAAAGGCATAGGGAAAAAGTGTTGAAAGGCTAGTTATGGCAATGGTATTTGCGCAGTTATTAATATTATTATTTGCACAAGGTATTATTTAATATAGTGTTTGTGAAATCGCATATTACGCTCGCAATAAATCACAATGTACGCCCCTCGTATAGAAAATAACGTTTGATACGCTCGCAAAAATGTATTATAGATTCGCCGGATTATTAGCGTCGCTTCTTTTAGGCGATTTCACACTTATATATAAAATCAAATTTTGCCAGCTGGCTCACGAGCTTTATCTGCCGCATGAGCTCGTTTGCATGGGCGACGAGTACGCAATGTGGGGGTCTCTGGCTAGATGCGTATAGTTCGATCATGAGCCCATGGTGCTATCATGATCTAATTAAGTACGCTTTTACCACCGCATCGGCAATCTCTTGTCAGTAATCAAATGACAAAATAACTTTACTGAGCTTAAGCTACTACTAGCTGTATTGATGCAACCATTGTCGGATACGCGTGTCAAAAAATTTAATTTTTGCCAAATTTTAATGTTGCTTATATTACTGACCGTCGGATTTGAAACGGTCACGACTCTTTTGTGGTCCTGTACAAGATATTTGACTTATTTATGTACTAAAGAGCTGTAAGCATTTGCTGACCCGGGTTGTTGTTCCGACAGCAGGTCAAGAGAGAGATAACAAAATGATTTAAAAGTAATGATTTAATTTTAGGTCAGGTCCGGGATACCAGGTAAAGGGAATATATACTAAAATAATCACATATTATTAATTTTTCTTTTGGTTAATAAACAAAATATATTTAACTGAGTGAATTATAAAAGAGATTATTACGTAAATTGCAGTGCTACTTTTGGATTACAAGTAAACCTATACATTAGGTCTTTATTTATCTGTTTGATTATTGTTTAATACGCTTTATTATGCGGTATTAATATTATCTAATTGGATTACGCCTTTTTACATTTAATATGTAACATATTTGCAATTCTAAGCGATACGCGTAAATTGCGATATCTTGTGCTTTACATTTAGATACGCCTAAATTGCGTTATCTGTTTTTATATCGAATATGCTGAACTTTGCATATTCTGTTAATTTGTATAAGGTACGCTTAAATTGCATTATCTTATTTATTTTATTTTGATTCTACAGAGTATGTATCAATATTTCTACTCAATGCTTAAATGCTATTGAGTAGTGACTAGTCTGCGTAAATTGCAGTAGAGCTAGTGCTTGTACTAGGCCGCGCAGGGCCTTTTATATGCTACGGAGAGAGCGCGGATTAAGCCGCCGGAATTTTGCACACTTTTGCGAATTTCTCACTTATATTAAAATTGGCGAGGAAATCTGCGCACGCTTCGCCGCTGCCACGTCACCGCTCGCTCTTATGCTTTGCGCGTATGTGTATTGTTGGTGAGGGCTGCGTCGCTGCCGAGCTTCTTGCGTAATATTTGTTTTGCTCCTCTCCCGCCGCTGCTGGCTACTCTGTGTTGTTGTGTATGTGCCATAGCGGGGTAGCAGAGCATTCATGTGTTTCTGTAGGAATAGTCGAGTGATTTTAGAATTTCGCTATACTATTTTTGTATTCGAGCCGCGAATCGTGTGTGGGGCATTGCAGATTTACGCTCCACGCTTGAGAATCGCGACACGCGTGTACCTAGTTTAAAATTAAATATTTTCAATCACGATATTTATAGCTATTTTAATTTACTGTCATTACTTTGTTTTTGACCAGCACTATTATTATCATTGCACGATCTCCCAGCTTTTCTTTTTTTGGGGTTTCGTGATTAATTTTTAGGCCGCTTGTCTCTAGCTTTTTGTAGCTAATGACTGCGTGCCCCTGCCCATTACAAAAGCAACAATAAAGCTTGGCTTTCGGCTGCCGATTTTCCTTAACCCTTTACGTTCGATAATTTATGAATGTACAATGGTGATCAAATAATAATAGATTCCAGGACTTTATAGATGAAAATTAAATTCAATTGCGAAAATTTTGAGATGAAATATACGCTTAAAACAATTGAAAATTAACGAAACTTACACTAAATTAAAAAAAAAAAATTTATTAGGTGTATGATTAAATATGCGGGTGTATGAATATTTGCGTCAGTGTGTGTGTGTGTGTGTGTGTGTGTGTGTGTGTGTGTGTGTGAGTGCATGCGTATTTCCATGTATTAACAAGTATAAAGAGTACGTGACTTCTATGCATGCACGCAGAGTGCAAATACTTTATGCAATAAGTAAAGCGTTTGATGATGTTTTAAGCTCTATGTTGGACCGTACAGAAGCATGTGACGTAACAATAACATGTTTGAGTTTAACTAAATCAATTAACTTCTGATTTAATTAAATTCAGAAATAATTTATCAGATTAAAATTATTTTGCTGGTATTTATGTGTAAATTAAATATAATAAATAAAACTTTACCAAAAGTATGTGCTTTATGCCTAAATCTGGTTTCCAATCCTTTTTAAGTGTATTCACGCATATTTCACCATTTTTAGCGACATTTGGATGAAAAATTTTCGTAAGAAAAAATGCTTTAGGTGGACCTTGAGGGTAATCTTTACCAAGATTTAATTTAACTTTGAACGAACCGCCAAAATAAGGCGTTCCACCTGTAAAACATAGTAAATCAATTGATTAAATGTATGTATAACTTGTGTTGTTATTTATTTCTATCTATAAGAATAATTGGCGATAAACCGTGAAGTGTTTTTATTTTTGGCAGAAAAAACCAACTTGGACTATCCAAAAATAGAAAATTGATTTTCGTATTATTAATCTATTTTGACGGTGCAACTGGGCTTGTTCACGGCCGTGAAAACACCGACAGTGTGCGACCGGATTTTTTATAGATTTTTCAGTATTTGGAGACTGTCTATTCCGAATTTCGTTAATAACAGTGTTTAAACTTTGACACGTCAATAGTCAGGATTTTAGAGTGTAAGCGTTATTTAAAGCAAAACGAGAATTAATGTAGTACGATTTGACAGCGTGATGCATGCAGTACACGTCGGACAATAATTTATCGCAATATGGACAATCTTTATGGTTCTTGATATTAAAAAAACCGCTGCCAATTCATTGACACGTAGCTTCATCCAACTAAATTTATAGTTCCAATTGATAAAATATTATTTAAATATACAATGTTAATGCTTTTTTAAATATTTTCAATCTCGATAATTTTGTTGAAGGAGCAATTAAAAAATAATACAAAATATTGTGAATCTGAATAAGTTGGAATTGAGTACAGGGCAACTACAAAAGAAAAGTTTTATTTATATTTCAATTGTATTATTAATATTTTACAATATGTCAATGTTTATTATTAATATGTTGCGTCATCATATTTATGTATATATATACACATCAATATGATGACGCAACATATTAATAATAAACATTGACATATTGTAAAATATTAATAATACAATTGAAATATAAATAAAACTAAATGATATATATATATATATATATATATATATATATATATATATATATATATCATTTTGACATATTAATAGGGAGGGACTTTAACGACGTGCAACGACACCCCTATAAGAGGAAGAAAAAGTTTTAAGAACAATGAGTTTTTACGTTTTAGCTCTTTACTTGAGAAACGCTCGACGAAATCGTTTAAAATATTAGCAGCAAATAGCATTTTTTATGGTGGATCACCAAATAAAATTTTGAAGCATTTCAATGCATTGTTTTATAGATATGAGGAATCAAACAATTTTCAAACTTAAAAAATTAAAACCTTGATATCTTAAGAACCATAGGGATTTGAAAGCTGCACAATGAACTTAGCCAAGACACATAAAAAATCTACTTTTTCCCAAAATCTCAAGTGCAATAAAGCCTTTTTACTTCCGTAAACGAGGTACAAAGAAAACTCATTTTTTCCAGTTTTCGATTTTTTACTGAAAAAATAAGTAGTCAAATTACTTGAAATTTTAATGGGAAATAGTTTGACACATGACCCATCGACATAATTTTTTTCGTGAAGTTATGATGTTTAGTTTCAGAGTTTAGTTTCAATTTAAAAAAAAAATCACCTTTTTCATTTCATCTGCCGAACAAAGCGGTCGATCCCGAGGACCAAACGGGAAAAAGTAGGTAATTTTATTCTCTTTCAAATGCAAATTAGCTGAATTGTTTGTAACGATGGGATGATTGAAAAAAACGCAAAATAGTGTTTTTCATAAATGAAAAATTGGCCATTAAATAAAAAATAAATGTTTTTGCTGACTCTAGAATCCAAAAATATACATGCATGTCAAAGTTTATTGATATTTACCGAGTAGTTCCAGAAATATTACAGTATCCATACACAAACACACACATCCACACACACACACACACACACACATAAACACACATACATCTATACGGACATTTTCTAAAAACATGTGATTTGAACTTCTAACACACCAAAAAGTATTTTTTAGAAGTTTTGACGAAACTCAAAATTTTACTATTACAAAGCTTCCTCTAGGAGGAAGCAATGTGCCGACAAGTTCTGATTTTGAACAACGCTATCTATTTAGCATTACCTCTAACGAATATTATTTGCACTCTTTCTGAAAGTTCTATTAATATTTTTGAACCGTCTTCAGTGACATCTCACCCTCAAAGTAGTCGATTCCGTAATGAAATTGGGTCATTTAATTTTTCTGATTTCGTACACCTTTACTTAGATAATGAATAGGTATTGCAAATTTTACCATCCAATGAACGCTAAAATCACCGTTGACAGCCACTACATCAACCTCTTTTAATATATTCCGATACTGGTACCTTTGAAGAAGTGTATAATATAGAAGTAAAAGTAAGCAAACAGAGGAAAGATGACTGTGAAAGAAAATCCGCTTACTCTCATGTTATATATGTGTACAGTAGTAGTAGTGAGAAGCGACATCTGTTAACTGCTGAAATCGACAATGACTTGGCGTGAAGCATCAATTTCCAAAATATTATCATACTTTACATATGTAATACAATTGAGCGTTTCTGTTGCGACATCGGCGAAACGTACTGCTAATCTAACACTACTGTACTGAATCAAGTTCCAATGACTGCAGACATTAGCAGATAAATCTGGAGTTAAATCGAAGGCAAATAGGCAGTAACCCTAAGGAGTAACCCCCTAGTTTTGGGGATGATGTGCACTTATGACCGGAGACTACCAGACACATCTTAATATAATAGAGGCTTTTCTATGTTTGTAAGTTGACGGTGTACGCCACTGCAACTGGACTTTATAGGCCAGTCAATAATGCAAAATAAAATAGATACTTTGACAAAAATACGTGCATCAATCCGTCTGTGCGATCATTTAAAATACAGTCCGTAGATGTTTGCTGATGTGTTTTCAACTCGCAATTCGCATTGCTAAATTTGTTATTAACAATTAAGTAAAAAACAACGGGTTTTTTTTTTTTTGTAATAAAACGAAAACTACTTAATCAATATGAATTTTGTAAATAGAAAAGTTGTAGAGTATTAAATTACAGAGAGAATGAGACGTCAAACCACCCGATCGGTTAATTAGAACCGGACAAATTTCGGAAAAACCGATAAATTTGGGATTTTTTTCGAAAATTCGTAACTTTGTTATTTATGAAGATTAAGAGCTAAAAATTGGCACAGAATAGTTATATCAACTTTGAGTGTGCAAAAGGCAGGCACTGTTGGACCAATAGTTTTTGCACAATTGCAATATACATTTTTTTATACATTTTTTGTAGAGAGCCTTCTTGCTCTACATATGGTCAGATTTTAATTCTAATACCAGCATTCAAGAGTATAAGTAAAATATTAAAAAATGTATATTTTTAGTTTCTGTTGAAATGCATTGAAATGGTCGAAACATGCAGTTGAAAATCGGCAATGCGAGGAGTAGGGAAATGCGCCTATGTAGATATATATAGGCGCGCTGTGCGCAGCATCGCATCTTTTCACTCACCTTTTTTTCGGCAACTACTGCACCTTTTCAGATGCTTTTTTTGATTTCGAGATAAGTGAATATTAGGAATCTGATACTCTACTCGCATTACACGAAGTATCAGATTCTTCATATTCACTTATCCCGAAATGAAAGAAAAAAACATAGATAAAAGGGAAACGCTTTGCTTTCCACATAAGGCACTCACCGATATTTAAAGGTTAGCTGATAAACACACATAGACACACATACACGCACAAAGTATGCAGATATTCGAATATTGTTGATATATTCATTAAACTGTAATAGGGTAAAACTTGATTAGAGAAAACATCGTCGTTTCTTCCTGTTCTGATTACCGGTTATGTTATCGGATATAAATATATATAATAATCTTAATAAAATTACTCAGTTTCATTCGAATACTTTGATAAATCTGTTACAGCAGAAAATAATGTTAAATTTTAATGACCATTAATTTGTATTATTATTTTTATTAATTTTTCAATGCAATAATGATTATTATTTATGGTTGTTATAATTTGCTATGTATAATCTAGTTACAATTTAATTAATGTATACAATGCATTAATTACAATTTTAACAACAAGACAGTGCCTGCCTTTTGCATAAATAATTAAAGTTAACATAACTATCTATTTTTGTGCCAAATTACAGCTCTTCATCCTTATTAATAACAAAGTTACGAATTTTCGAAAACAATGCCAAATTTTTCGGTTTTTCCTGAATTTTTCCGGTTCTAATTAACCGATCGGATTGTTCGACGTCTTATTCTCTTTGTAATTTAATTTATCTACAACTTTTCTATTTACACGATTCATATTGATTGAGTAGTTTTCGTTTTATAATGAAAAAACTAAAATAAACGCGTTTTTTTCACTAAATTGTTAATAAGAAATTTAGCACTGCGAGTTGCGAGTTGAAAACACATCAGCAAACATCTACGGATTGTATTTTAAATGATCGCACAATCGGATTGATGCACGTATTTTTGTCAAAATATCTATTTTATTTTGCTTTATTGACTGGCATATAAAGTCCAGTTGCAGTGGTGTACACCGTCAATTTACAAACATAGAAAAGCCTCTATTATATTAAGATGTGTCTGGTAGTCTCCGGTCATAAGTTCACATCATCCCCAAAACTAGGGGGTCACTCCTTAGGGGGGTTTCGGTGTACCAGAAGTTGAGCGAAAGTAGACCGGAAGTCGACCGAAGTCGACTGGAAGTTGATCAGAAGTGAACCGGAAGCCATCAGAAAAAATACAAAATGATCCGGCAGTAACCGAAAAAATCGGCAATAAACCGGAAATATGCCGAAAATGATCAGGAAGTGACCATAATGATATATATATGCTAAAGTACTCCTAAGGGGTAAATCGAAAATTAATCAATAAATAATTAATAAAAATATTAAAAAGTATTATTCATAATCTGTAAATAATGTTGAATCCTTATACAGACACACACATACGCGAGGGTAAGCCTGACGCCCGTATGTAGCGCGTCCCCTGAGTGGCAGACGAAGAAGAGCTCGCTGGCGTATGTACCTCGGAGGATAGAGAAAAAATAAAATATGCTCCGTGGACCAAATTAAGCCGCCGCATTTGCCGTGCAGTGCGACCCGTAAGCTGCCGAAAGGCAGATCCTGGATATGGAGGCAATCTGAGGTTGCAAGCCAAAGTGACCTCAATCACCTTTGGCTCCCGCTGACGGCAAGACAGGAGTCCGGACACATAGCCAGTGCCGCTCCATCGGCTAAGGCGAGTGCGTGATATTGCTCGATGTCAGGAGACACGCCCACCTAGATGCCATAAATGCCTGAGTTTTGGACATATTGTAAAAAAGTGTACAGATACGTACGACAGAAGTGAATGCTGTTTTAAGTGCGGAACGGAAGGACATACAGCGAAAAGTTGCACGAACGCGCTGAGTTGCATTCTCTGCCGGAAAAAGGATGTAGAATCAAAGAGTGACCATGCAGCTGGTTATACAGTTATACATGCCCAGCCTACCGAGCTGTATTAAAAGTACTGAAGAACCAACGAAAATGAAAATAGTGCAGATAAATCTAAACCACTGTGAGACAGCACAGGACCTACTTAATCAGTATGTCCGCGAGAAGGAGTTAGACGTAGCTATTGTGTCTGAACAATATAAGGAACGAGACACTAAAGCTACAATTACCTGAAGGAGCAACAGTCGTAGGATTCGCGGACGACATAACAGTAGTGGCAGTAGCAAAACATAAAAAAGAGTTGACAGACATAGCTGAAGAGTCAACCCGTATAATACACGAACGGCTAAGAGAGACGGGACTGAAACTAGCCAGCCACGAAAAGTTATCCTCATTTCCAGTAAAAAGAAAATGGAGTAAATCGTACTGACGATGGATGGACATGTGATCGTTTCTCAACCAACCATCAAATACTTGGGCATCATCATCGATACAACATTAAGTTTTAAACAGCATCTGGAAATAATCAGTGATGAAGTAGCAATAGCTGGGGCTGCTCAATCACGATTGATGCTAAATGTAGGAGGGCCATCTCAGAAGTGAAGCCAGTGTAACCACATCGATTATGCTATACGGAGCCCCAATATGGGCATATGCGATGCGAGTGGATCGTATGCACGAAAGTTGACTACCGTGTATAGGCAAAGTGCACTAAAAGTGGCGTCCGCTTACCGTACGGTATTGGACGATGCTGCCTGCATTATAGCAGGTATGCCACCCATTGACCTCTTAGCGTTGTAAATAAAAGGACGTATTAGAAGCTAGGAGACGATTAAATGACAAAAGCCAGAATATCTGGGATGGTGCAAGAAAGAAGACGATAGCTGAATGGCAAACAAGATGGGACGATAGTGGCAAAGGACGATAGACTCATTGCCTGTTATCAAGGATAGAAGACTGAATTGGAAGAAGACACAGGAAAGTTACGACTATCCGAACTGCCCAATATGTTCATATGCAACAGAGGATGTTGAGCACGTCTTTTGCGAGTGCTCACGATATTATCAGGAGCGAGAGGAACTTGAGAGTTATATTCAGATCAGAGTAATTTCTTAGGGCTATCACACGTAAAAAGGAACACCGAGGAACAGCGGCTGACAGTTAATCAGAGGCAATCTTTAAACGGACTCATTCCTTCATGTTCTCTCCCCAGCACCTCAATAAGGAACAAGTCCGTTTAACGCTTACTTCTGATTGGCAGTCAGCTGCTATTCCTCGCTATAATTTTTTACGTGTGCTACCCCTTAGTCGATTATGACGGCCATGCTGACCTCAGAGGATGGATGGTGCGCAGTAAGCAACTATGCAGCAGACATTCTAAAGAAAGTCAGGAAAGACGAAGAAGACAGAAGAAGACGAAGAGGCTGAATACGTACGTGTGTATGTGCGACGCGGAAAATGAAATATGAATATAGTGATGGCGACCACATTAACCAGAAGTTGGTGAAAGCCTTACACCCCCCGCCCCCCGCGAAACATTGCTTGACGGTGGTACTGCGGGGTTAAAGGGTATAGAAGATGGAGCTAGGCACTTTTACCGAGGGTCGATAAAAGCAAAGAGGACGTTCCTTTTTACAGTTGGGTGTTTTTTCACCTGGCCTTAGAGGAGATGGGTTTAGTCGATGGGAATCCGACACATGGTTGACATTGTGAATGGGGCTGTTTCGATGACCCCATAAACAAGGTCATGCTACGGTCTTTCTAAGATTATGCCTAATACCTCTTTCTTGGAGAAAGAAAAAAAAAACACATTCTAGTGTTAAAATATCGAAATATTTGAAATTATGTACATTTCTAATTATATCTAATACTAAAAATCATATCAATATAACTCATTTTCAAAAATGTACATTTGAATAAATATTTAACGCAGTACACAGTTGAACACACTTCAACTTTAATGTGACAGTTACATTTTGATAATAATATAATACCTAAAATTCCTTAATATTGATTTCATCAAAATTTAATTTGAATTCAGCAAATTTTATTGCGTGACATTTCTTATAATTAAAATTTCAGCAATTGTTTGTAACGGTCCAACTCATGCTAGCGACACGAGAGTAATGTGCACACAAAAAATATCTCGGAAAGGGAGTATATCAAAAAAGCGATCATCGCCGAACCAATCAGCGAGCAGCAGCGGCGTTAGCTTGGAAAGTAGCGCACTGAAAGGGGATGCGCACAGCAGTGGCTCGGCGTAGTAGCTCCTGAGAAAACAAAAGGGGCCTTGAACCGAGCTAGAACGGACAGGAGCAATACGCTCTTTCCTAGTAGAGTTCGGTCAGAGCAATATTTTTGTACGCGAGTTACGGCGCTGGTAATACATCCAGTTCTTTATACTTGCAATTTTAAATTAAATTATAATTTTAAAGATATATTTAAAATAAAAATAGAGAACAAATAGGATATATATATATCTCTACTATTATATAAAGAGACAGCACTTTTTCCTTTGTAACCGCTAATCTCAGAAACCACTGAACGGATTGATTTCAAATTTTGACAGTAGATTCTTGACGATGTGGTGAGTGTCATAGGCTATATAAATTAGCATCATATCAACTACAATTATGTTAATTAATGTGAGGACTGGATTCTTCGCGCGTAGGAATCATATCAGACTGCGTTCAGCGGCACTGCGCGCATGCGGCACTGCGGGCATAGAACTCTCCTCACTAGATGGCGTCTGCTAATCCACAAGTGAAGTAGCCCAGAAAATGTATATAAAGAAACGAGTTTATCGTTCTCATCACCTCGGTTTCGGATTTAGTTTCGAAGCCGTATATTCAATTTTTGAAACTTTGAAGGTTATTTCAAAATCATCAGTTTCATATTGTTCATTTTTCTTTTATTTGTTTCTATGATAATTCTAACATATATAATATAGTTTTTACCTTTTGTTAAATGGTATAATTTTTTATAGTTGGCAAAATGCCAAAAGCTAATTCAAATTTATCGAGAAAAACTGTAAGGACGAGAAGGGTATATAACTTGCGACGAAACATTGTACAAGAACACGAATTATCTAGCTCTGCACATGATTCTAACCAATCGTCAAGCAATTTTCATGACGAAATTCCTACAGTTTGTCCTCAATTGCCACTATATAACCAAGAAACTGAAAATGTTCTTCCATTGGAAATACATAATGAAGTTCATACTCAACTTGATGCCATTCCAATGAAAATAGATTACATCCACCAAAGTCGACCATTAGTTGCAAGTTCTCGAGGTGCATTTGGAGTTAAATCTGCTTTCTCATATAACCCTTCAGTAAATTATCTTGAAATAAAGTATATTCAAATAGGTGCTATGGATAAAATCTGTTCGAACTGTCAAGCAAAGAAATGTAAAGACGAATCTTCTGGCCTTTGTTGTGCAGGTGGTAAAGTATCTCTGCCACTTATTGAAGATCCTCCTGATCTTTTTCGTGGTTTAATTACGAATCATCCACTTTCTAATCACTTTCTCAATAATGCGAGAAAGTATAACACTTTGTTTCAGATGACTTCTTTCGGATGTAAGGAAGTAAAAGAAGGCAATTACATGCCTACTTTTAAAATTCAAGGACAAGTTTATCATTTAATCGGTAGTTTGCTTCCTAATGTCAACGAAAATCACCAATTTCTACAAATTTATTTTTTATCCGATGCAGATCAGATAACAACTCGATCAAATATCAATCCATCATTAAATAGAGAACTCATAGAATTATTGCAACAATCTTTACAACAGCACAACCATCTCATTCAGAGTTTCACATATAACTTGGAAAATAGGGCTACAAACACTAATGAAAATTTTAAATTAATTATACAAGCTGATCGTGTGCCAGCCAATGAGCACCGAGGAAGATACAATGCTCCTACAAATAATGAGATGGCAGTATTGCTGGTTGATGAAGACAAAGGACCAAGAGATATTGTTATACATAGTCGAAGTGGAAGTTTGCAGCGAGTATCAGAGATACATCGAGCTTATGATTCTCTCCAATATCCTCTTTTGTTTGTAAGAGGAGAGGATGGATACTATGTATCAATCCCACAACAAAACAATAATAATCACTATAAAACAGTTTCTTGCATGCAATTTTATGCATACAAAATTATGATCAGAGGAGAAGTCGTCAGTAATTATCTACACCACTTTAGAAGTCTATTCAACCAATATTTGGTTGATATGATGGCGAAAATGATATCTGAGCGATTAAGCTACATCCGACATAACCAAACAAAGTTACGAGCTGACGACTATATTCATTTGCGAGATGCACTAAACCAAGATGCCGATGTAAATCCAAGAAACATAGGTCAATCCATTATTCTCCCTTCTTCTTTTACAGGTGGGCCACGGTATATGCATGAAAAAACTCAGGATGCCATGACATATGTACGCAACTTCGGGAGTCCTGATTTGTTTATAACTTTTACATGCAACCCCGATTGGCCTGAAATCAAAAAATAATTATTTGCTGGGCAGAGTCCTTCTCATAGGCATGACATTACATCGCGCGTTTTCCATTTGAAATTAAAAAAACTTATGGATCTTTTGACCAAGAAAGACATTTTCGGCACAGTTGAATGCCATATGTATTCCGTTGAGTGGCAAAAACGAGGCTTGCCACATGCCCATATACTTTTATGGTTGCGTTCCAAAATTCAACCTGATGAAATTGACAAAATAATTTCTGCAGAGTTGCCAAATAGACAGTCTGATCCTCATCTCTACGATATCGTATGTAAAAATATGATTCATGGCCCCTGTGGAGGACTTAATCCAACTTCACTTTGCATGCTTAATGGGAGATGTTCGAAAAAGTATCCACGAAAGTTTATTTCAGAAACACAAACTGGAGATGATGGATACCCAACTTATAGGAGAAAATCCCCCGAAAATGGAGGAGTAACTGCTATTTTGACCATGCGCAATACAACTGTTGAAATAGATAACCGCTGGGTGGTTCCATATTGCCCTATGTTGTCACGGTGCTTCGTTGCTCATATCAATGTAGAATACTGTCATTCTGTGCAAGCAATAAAGTATATATGTAAATACATCAATAAAGGATCGGATCAGGCGACATTTTCTATAAATAAAAATAATGATGAAATAGATAATTATATTAATGGTCGTTATATATGCACTTCCGAAGCTGTCTGGAGATTTTTAGAGTTTCCAATCCATGAAAGATCCCCTACAGTTATTCACCTCGCTGTTCATCTCGAGAATCATCAACGCGTGTACTTTTCAGAGAACAGTATGCAACAAGTTGCAGAAAATCCGCGGAGAACTACTCTTACGGCATTTTTTGAACTATGTCAAACAGACGAATTTGCAAAAACTCTATTGTATTCCGAAGTTCCACATTTCTACACATGGACTAATAACACTTTTAAACGAAGAAAAAGAGGACAAAATGTTGAAGGTTTCCCTGGAATAAAAAAAGATGCGGCACTAGGTAGAGTTTACACTATCCACCCTTCCCAGATTGAGTGTTTTCATTTAAGAATGTTATTACATCATGTTCGTGGTCCTACATCTTTTCAGAACTTGAAAACCGTAAACGGAGTACTTCAGCCTACTTTCAAAGCTGCTTGCCAAGTACTTGGACTATTAGAAAATGACGATCAATGGAAATGTACTTTATCTGATGCAGCTATAGCACAGACACCATCAAATTTAAGAGACTTATTCGCTATTATATTAGTGTTTTGTCAACCTTCGCAACCCCTTCTGTTATGGCAGCAATTCAAAACTCATTTTTGTGAGGATATTCTCTATAGACAGCGTCAAATACATAATGACTACTCTATGCCATATTCTGATAACATTTTCAATCAAGGTCTTATACAAATTGAAGATAAAGTTGTAAGACTCTGTGAAAAGTACCTAACAGATTTCGGCCTACCTTCACCTATTCGTGATCAAAACAACTTCAATAATCCACTACATGATGCATATAGACACGTTTATGATATTAATGAATTGCAGGATTACGTTCACAATAATTTACCTAGGTTAGTACCTGATCAGAGAATAGCGTTTGATTCCATTATCAAAAGCGTTACTGAAAATGACGGTGATATTTTTTTTGTAGATGCACCTGGTGGAACTGGGAAAACTTTCCTGATAAATTTAATTTTGGCTAAGGTGAGATCCACAGGAGGTACGGCTTTGGCAGTGGCATCATCAGGTATTGCTGCTACCTTGCTCACAGGAGGTAGGACTGCACATTCAACTTTCAAGCTGCCACTAAATGTAACTTGCGAACAAGATTTCGTATGCCACATTCGGAAAAATTCCAAGCTTGGAGAACTACTGCAAGAAACATCTCTTATTGTATGGGACGAATGCACAATGACTCATAAAGCTCATATTGAAGCTATTAATCGTACTTTACAGGACTTAAGATCGAATGCAAAATTAATGGGAGGTGTTACATTTGTATTTTCAGGAGATTTTCGGCAGACTCTACCAGTTATTTCAAAAGGGACTAGAGCAGATATCGTCAAAGCATGCTTGAAATCATCAACACTATGGAGCCATGTAATATCTTTACATTTAACAACAAATATGAGGGCTCATCTTGGTGGTGGCAACATTGAATTCCCTATGCATCTATTGAAAATTGGAAATGGAGAAATATCTAACGATAATAATTATGTATCAATTGACGATAAAATTGGTAGAATAATTTATTCAATGGAAGATTTAATTACTAGCGTTTATCCTGATATTCAACATTTACATGAAAAACCTTTTAATTGGTTATATGAGAGAGCAATTATTTCTCCGAGAAATGTAACTGCTCAAGAAATTAATGATATAATCTTAAAAAAATTTGATGGTGAAACTAGAGATTATAAGGCAATTGATACAGTAGTTAATACAGAAGATGCCGTCCATTATCCTCAAGAATTTTTGAACTCCCTCACTCCAGCTGGATTCCCACTTTATAATTTGACATTAAAACTTGGTGCACCAATAATGCTACTACGAAATCTAAATCCACCAACTCTTTGTAATGGAACTAGATTACAAATTAAAGTCTTGCGTGATAATGTTATCGAAGCTACTATTCTCACTGGACCAGCAGCTGGACAAATAGCTTTTATACCACGCATACCTATGATACCCACAGATTTACCTTTTCAATTTAAACGTTTACAATTTCCAATTAAATTATCATTTGCAATCACCATAAATAAGTCTCAAGGGCAAACTTTTAATTATGTAGGGGTAGACCTGCGTTCAGAATGTTTCTCACATGGTCAACTATACGTAGCTTTTTCTCGCACTGGCAACCCTAACAATCAATTCATTTTAGTTCCTGGCACTAACCTAACAAGAAATATCATTTACCCTGAAGTATTGTAAAATTAATAAGAGGTTTCTTCAGCAAAAAGACCATTTAGATATTTCCTTTATCATTTTTCCATTTTTCTGTACATAAACTTGATATTTTCATTTTTTATTTTGAAAATTTTACTATTAAATGACAGAGAGAAGATTCTGCTTTTACAATACATTACAACTGTACATACTTCTCGCGGGCGAAGCCGCGGCGGGGGTTGCTAGTATATATATATATATATATTGTAACGCCCCGTACAAGCTCCGTTTAAAATATTATATAGGATAAAAAACTAAGATATTTTTTATTACATTTTTAGATTATACGCGAGTATCGCGCTCCCCCACTTGTGATCTCAGTCTTGTGAGTAAATTGTAATCTATTGTTATAAGAATTGAATGTTTTTAAAATTTCGTCGACTTTGTCATTCGGTACACATGTAATAATGTCGTCAACATATCGATAAACGAATGTTGGTTTGAACGATAGTTTAGATAGGCAATCCGTTTGAAGATCATCCATGACAATGTCTGCAAAGAAACCCGAGATTGGAAAGCCCATTGGTGTGCCAAATAGCTGTTTGTAAAATTTGCCATTGAATTGAAAGAACGTACTATCCATAAGTGATTGACAAGCCAACAAGATTTCATTGAGAGGTATTTCAGATTTTTGTACAATTTGTATATATCTTTTTTCGATGCTCTTCTTGACTAATGATTTGTCAATGTTGGTATAGTGTGATTTTACATCGAGGCTGATTAAGCGGTAGTTCGGTGGGACTACAACATTTTTAATTTTTTCTATGAAATCATAGCTGCTTATTACGTATAAGTCAGGTTTTTTGATGCTATTTTGTAATATTTTAAGAAGGCTTTTCGATCAAGTGGCGCGGCAGCGCCACGAAGGCGAGTTTGAGAAGCAGACGAAGCTTCGGCGCACGCGACCTATTTACTTCTATATTTGTGTCGCAATTTTTCATTGTAAAGAAAAATATGCTATGGTTATCGTACTTAAATTATTTTACGTATATTAGTATATCGTATGATAAACTTCGATTTTCAACCAAAATATTGGCCAAAAAGTCGTTTTTTTATAAAATAATCAAGTCCGTATTTGCAAATGCTAGATATCAGTATCTCTTTTTTCTTCAGTCTGACTTTTCTTAGGACCATGAAGTTGGCTACAGCAAGTGTTTAATTCATTATTTACAATTGATTATAACATGGTTGTGGTCATTTTCACTTATTAACATATTTATTCATGCTAAACTTTAATTTCCAACAAAAATAATGGTCAAAAACATGCTTTATGTTCGTATATAAGCCTTTTTTTTAAGACTGAAAAGTAGTCAGAGCGTGAAGTTGGCTGCACACTTCGCATCTTAGACAGGTTGCTTTCCCACACACTTTGGTTTAAATGCAGTTCGTCATGTATGACCTATAACCTCAAATTTCCTTTCTTGTCTATCAAGTGGCTACGACTGAGTAATGGCCTAGCTAGAGCCGATAACTACATCCTAAAAAGGAAGAAAAAATGTGACTACAAATTTAATATTGCTATAAAAATCGTGCTTTTTTATTTTGTGTATGCGCTACATAATTTTCTTTATGAATCATCATGGATTTAAAATCATATTTTACAACTGACGAAGAACTCCAGGAGTTGGAGCATCGTGATGCGACTACGTACGCATTTTTTTCCATTTTATTTTTTAGGTTTTTTTTTATACTAATACGTAATAAGTCGTGTGTATACTTTCTTAGAAATATCATTGGCTACATTGATAGTATACTAGCACCACATGAGGCAGGTAGCAACATTGATCTCTTATTAAAATTTGGAGTGTCAACTGGTACTAAAAGGATTGAGGTCCTTATATGGGGTTTATCCCTAATTAACAAATACTTGAGTAGTTTACTTTCGAATCGAGTAAGTAAGATACTTTTAATACTCTTTCTAATGATTATATATCTAATTTGTTATTTGCATCTACATTTAAAGGTTATTGATATAAATGGTGCCTATTGTAAAGAGGTACATCAGACTAACGCAAGGGTAGCCAGTAATTTAGTTCCTTTTGAACTAATCATAAAAGAATATACGGAAATCTCTTTCCTAGGCTACTATAATTTAAATCATTCTATAACAAATGACGTGAAATCAGTATCTTTTGAAGATATACATGCAGCCGAGGGATTGATTGGTATGTACACTATAATTTTTAATTCATACAATTTTTCACATGTATAGATTATTTGTATATGTATTTAACAACACTTTTTTTTTAGAAATTTCAGGGTATATAAGAAGTAAATTTGCGCTTACTCATAATCGTAATGGCAACATGACATATGGATTAGGAGCTATAACTGATAAAGTCAGGAAAATAACTAATTCAAGTTAAACAATTTGCCGAATCGAAACTTGAATTGGGTGATTATGTCACAGTCAGAGGATCAGTTACAGGCCAAGGTATAATTACATAATTTTACTAAATATCATCATTATTTTCATTTCTTTATTATTTTCTTTTTAATAGTTTCCTAATCTATAATAATGTTGTTCTAGATTCCCTTGTCAAAATATTTTGTGACAGTATGAATGACATTTCGCTAAATACTCAAGTAGAATCATTGTCATTAGAAGATATTAGACGAGGAAATCGACCAGTTAAGAGAGCTCGTAGTGAACAAAAATAATACTTTTCTATACAAGAGTTTAAAAAAATGTTACGCATGCAAGTATTAGTACTTTTAAGATTTAACAAAGATTGAGTTACACTTTTTCATTTTCTAAAAAAATTTTAAGATTAGAATTTAAAAATAATCTAAAAATAATTTATTTGTTTGTTAACAACATATTATTTATATGAGCATAAGCATTTTCAATACTTTAAGGAAAAAGACTGTTAGTTACAATTCTAAGTAAGCACGTAAGCCAAATGACTAGTTATTTAAATAAGAGACTTTGATACTTACAAATTCTAATAGCTGTAAAGAGTTTTTTTAATATGCAGTGTTGAGAGTAATATTATAAGTTACAAATCAAAAATGAAAAAATAACTAAAACTTTAAAATACTTTGATATGACATATTAGATAGAAAATTGTTTGTATTGTTCAACAAATACCTAAACTTATAACAAAAAATATTTATAGATGTAAATCTTGATTTTTAAGAGTACGATTAAGTACTTCCAGAGTACAATGATGTGATCTTATTCTGATACTATAGTTACTGTTAAAGTTTTAATGAAGTTTATACGTTCAACTTCATATCACGCATTGTAAACTAAATACATAGTTTTCATTGTACGATTAAGTACATTCATGATAACTTTACTGTAGGATACATAGATGTATACTTATATATATACATTTTAGGTTAAACAATCTTCCATTGTAAGAAATACTACATTGAATAAATATATTTTGATTTGAACAAATATTTTATCTTGTTTCTTGGAATTAATATAATGGTGTAACAATAAAAGACACAGAAGTAAAATATAAAATTTATTTTATCTTGTGATTAGTAACACTTTAATTATCGCACAATTAATGCTATTTGAACCTACTGATAAAGGTTTTATAAAAAAGACTAAATTTAAAATAAATGCAATACCCACATGTAAAGTCGATATAAAAGGTAAAAAATATAAGGTTATAAGCGGAATATTTCATCATGGTAATACTTCTTCTGGCCATTATATGATCATATACATGATATACATGATCATTGGTTTCATATTACCGATCAGAATGTTGCTAAAAAACAATGGCCAAAAGGTGCAAAAGATGTTTATGTGTTATTTCTTGAACAAATTTAATGGAACTTTCAATAAGTTCGCTAAAAAAAATGAAATCTAGAAAAATTAACTTTTTATTATAAGTAAAAGGTTAGGCGAGTTTGATTTTCTAAAAATTATCATTCTTTTACAACTTTAATAAAGCACAAGATTACAAAAGTCATGAGATTAATAACAAGTATTCAACTTCATTATCAAAAAACAACGCCTTACAAATCTTAAACAAAATTAAAGGTTAAGAAAGTAATGAGATCAATAGGACAGAGTCAAGTTTATTATGAGGTGAGAAACTAATAGTAATTCCACAATCAATAAAGTGTCATTTTATTATTGACAACAGAATTTTATCTATTCATAAAATTTAAAAACTCAACACACAGGTATATAGATAGTACCGATAATTGTAATAATGGTGAATTAGATAAAGCACTTTTACCAGAATATTTAAACTCTTTAAATCCATCCAGTTTGCCACCTCCTAAATTAAGCTTAAGAAAACATTGTATTGAAATGCTTATTAGAAATATAAGCATCAATGAAGGTTTGTGTAATGGCACAAGATTAATAATAGATTTTTTTAATCATTAATCGCTCAGTGCCCAGCTGCCTATGGGTGTTGTGTCCTGAAATCAATCTATCGCGGTTTAGTAGCGGGGCCCCCCTTTTAGTGAGAACTTTCCATATAATTACAACTATTATGATGGACGCGAGTATGCCAGTTCCTGAGTAAGTTACCGTTGACTGGAGGGACGAGAATCTTCCGTAGATATCCTTATATTCGCCTAGTCTTTTTGCTTTGTCAATGATATCGCGAAAGTCCTTTCCCGTTTTTAGCGAACGCGAGAACATATCCCTCCTATGGTTTGAGGGTTTTGCTATCCCTTCTTTTTCTAGTGTGTTTTTGATAAGGGCTAACGACGCGTCGTTTGTTTTGTTTACCCACAATCCTATATCCAATTCCGTTTCGTTAAATAGTACCGTTGAATAGTTAACGCGTACTTCGCGTGACGCTATGAGTCGTACTGTGTTCGTGTGTGCGGTGCAGCCATGCGGCAGGCGCAGTATGCCTACGCCGTCAATGACTATCGTGCTATCTGTCAGTCGTTTGCACCTAGAGAAGAGCTTCTCTTTATTATTTGTAGAGAATACCCAAGTGTTTGGAGTGCTTGTACGTATCCAGAATGTATCCCTTGACTTCATGACCTTTATTTTACATTCTGATAAGTTTATGGGGGTTTTGCCGGTACTGATTTGAATTTCGCAGCTCGTGCGGTCGTTAATTTCGTGAACTGGCTCTGTGTTCCGGCATATGTAAAGTTTATTAAGTTTCTTACACTTGTTCAGTGCGTCCAGGGAGATAGGGATATAGGCGTTCGATCCTTGGTCTAGAGCAAAATATTCCGTTTCTGGCCAAATGTAGGCAAACGTGTCTGATGTGTTTAGTGATTTTTGTTTGATCGGTAGGGAAGATGCTTTATATAGGTCGTAACCGCCATAGTCTAGCAATGGTGTTCCTATATAGTACACCAAATGCATGTCTTGGAACAGTATCGAGACGTCGGATATTTTAATTAATTCCGTTATGGGCATGTCTGCTTCAGTGGATGGAAATCGTGAGTCAGCTACCGATTCTTTAGCGAGGGCTTCTGATTTTTCTATTTGTTCTGGTATGACGAAGCGTGGGTGTACAATTCCTTGCAGGATGCCGAATTCTGTGTGTACGAGTTCGGTCAGGTTTGCTAGTAATTTAGCGAGTTGCCTCGTATCGTTGGTTGTTATGCTGATTAGTTGCTGGATTTCTTCTCCGGCTTCCTCATCTAGGGTTCCGAATATTGTGCGACTAATTTTTCCTATCGCTGAGAACCAGGCTCTCTTGATTCTCGGTTTCTGTGTTGTTTCGTGACCTTGCAGTAGTTCTTTTATTTTGTCCGTGTTCTTCGCCGTCTCTTCGATTTGCTGACGTATTTTAAGCAGCTGTTGGTCGTACCGGCATGCTGCGTTTATTTGTTTGCAGAATGATTTCAATATGTCCAAGCTCATTAATAGTTTGTTCCATCTATTGAAGAATGCTCCAAGATTTATGCGTTGTATCGTTTTCCATGATGTGCTGGAGGTTGCCAAAGGGTTCAGTTTTTCAATCAATAACCCTGGATTATGGTTGATGGCCTGTATGGTGATTCTTCCATTGGTTTCCTTGAATGCCGCGCACCTATAAGAGCGGTGTCTTATAGTTGCATTTTTTTCTTTTTTTTTTGCTGTGATAGCGTCGTGATGGCTATTATTTTTGTGTTAGGCTGTTATTGATGTTGTAACGTCCACTTGTGGGTTAGTAATATTAGAGTCTAGAATTTCGTTAATTTTATTTGTTCGTTTAAACTATTAGGCTATATACATATAGCCAGATGAGGGCTTTATGGAACGTTTCCTTATGCGGTCCCTTCGATAAGCTAAGAAATTTATTATGTTTTAGCAAATATTATTTGCGTCTAGCTTTAGCCGTAATGAGGTTTTCGTTGCTTATCTGTTACCTCGTGACTCTTCCGTGCGCTTTCTTCCGCGATCAGATTTCGCGAGATTCGATCTTGTGTCGGGGTAGGGGATTATGTCGGGTTTGCACTTTTATTTTCCCTGCGTTTTTCTTGATTCTGTTCAGTGTTGTGCCTTGATTTAGTGCGTCGCTATTTAATAGATTTTTACATTGTTATGGCGGTACAGCTATGGGGTCCCGGCGTTAAGGAGGTGCCAGAGGTAGAGGTAAGTGAAGCTACTCTTGTTTACCTTGACTTCCCTATTTTTGTCGTTAATTTTTTGAAGTGATAACTTCTTATGGGACGGAGTGAATTGGTTGGAATGCGTTACGGCGGCGTTATGTCTGGCTATCACCACCCTGCCGTCTCTTGCCTTCTCTCTCGCACGCATACGGCGACTCAGCGGAGACATCCCCACCCTGCGGTCTCTTGCTTCCACTCTCGCACGCATACGGCGGCTCAGCGGAGACATACCCACTCTGCGAGCGCTTTCTTCTCTTTCTACTGGCACGTGTTCTCTCTCTCTCTCTCGCTCTCTCTCACTCGCTCGCGTCTACATGCCCTCTCTCTTTCGCATACTGTATATCGACGGCTGACTGGAAGATCACCGTATCGCAGCCGCGGCTTCGAGAACGCCGTATCCCGGCGGTGGCTTCGGGATCGCCGTATCTCAGCCGAGGCTTCGGAAAAGCCGTATCTCAGCCGAGGCTTCGGAAACGCCGTATCTGAGCCGCAGCTTCGGAAATGCCGTATCTCGGACGCGATTTTTTTTCCTCAAATTTTGTAGTGGCAGCACTGCGCAAATTTTAAATCTGACGTGAAAATTTTTAAAATTTGCGTCAAAAATTCTGAAAAAAATCAGAATTACTTATTTGATTTATTATTTGACATTAACTACACTGTAAGTATAGATAATGTAGAAATTCGAGTAGAAAAACAGCAGAGGTATTTGTTTCATTTTACGAAACACGTAAAATTTATGGAAGAATAATATTTACTTAAAATGTTTAGCAAGGTGGAAAGAAGTAAAAAATACGAGTACAACGAAGAGTTTTAATTTTTTTCTGTTAAATTAGTAAAATATTATATTTAAATTATCTAGGGGCGCGATAGCGCCGCTTTGGCAAGAAAGAGTACAAAGTACGATTTGTCTACGGCGCGACCCTATATACTTTGAAATTGGGGTTTCCTCTGATCCGATCCGGTCGTGGAAGGAATCAGGTTTTCCTAAAGAAATCTTGGATATTATTGACAAAGTTGGTTATAAAGATCTCACGCCTATTCAACGACAGGCCATTCCAATCGGTTTACAAAATCGCGATATTATCGGTGTAAAATGAAAAGTTTTTCTACTGGAATTTCTACATTATCTATACTTACAGTGTAGTTAATGTCAAATAATAAATCAAATAAGTAATTCTGATTTTTTTCGGAATTTTTGCCGCAAATTTTAAAAATTTTCACGTCATATTTAAAATTTGCGCAGTGCGGCCACTACAAAATTTGAGGAAAAAAAATCGCGTCCGAGATACGGAGTTTCCGAAGCTGCGGCTCAGATACGGCGTTTCCGAAGCCTCGGCTGAGATACGGCGATCCCGAAGCCACCGCCGGGATACGGCGTTCTCGAAGCCGCGGCTGAGATACGGTGATCTTCCAGTCAGCCGTCGATATGCTCCACTACAGACGCTCTCTATCTCTCCCTTTCTTTTCTCGACACTTTTCTCTTAGCGCGCGTGCACAGTAAACATAATCTCTACATTACTAAAATTTTTGAAGTGAACATTGTGTTATAAAATTGTGTTAGTAAACAGATAGTTATTTTGATTTTTCAATTACCGAGTGTGATATTTACGTGTATATTGATAATCATATTGTTGTGTTAAATACCAGCCAGTCAACTTAAACTGTTAAATAGTGATAAATATTGTACATAAAATATATATTTTACATTCAAAAGGAAATTAAATTACGTTTTACTTATTCCTGAGCCATTTATAAATTATTAGATTAACAAAAAATATAACTATAAAATTATTATTGCCATCATGCGTTAAACAAGTTCTATATTTGATAGTTTCTATAAATATCATATGAAGTTATCACTTCTGTCGGGCGTCCCGTGACGCACACGTATTTTTTGATAAGCAAAATTTATTTCTTTTCTTTTTTTTTCTTAGATGCACGAGTCCGATTCCGAGTCGGGTGACGATGGCTACGGGATGGAGGTGGAGTCTGCGGGCGAGGCGGACGAGGCGGTGGATGCTGGGCCTGATCCATCATATCCCTGCCACGGGATGGCTGGGTCCAGCATCTACGTGGACGGCCGGTGCGTTATCTGCCGGCAGCCTTCCGCGTCGCCCGCTGCCATGTACGTGAGGCGCGTGCATATAAATTTGTTATTTCCTCCTTCAGGCAATTTGTTCCAATTTCATATTTCTTTTTTTTTTTTTTTTTTTTTTACAGATTTCATACCGTATTGTACCCGTGGGGGATGAGCCCTTTCCGGGTGGGTGGACACTGCGCCACCAGGAGGACTGGGATGCTCCTGAGGAGTCCTGCCGGATCTGCGGGCAGTCTCAGGGCGACCCAGCCCCCTACCTTCGTCTCTCGGGCACAGAGGTAAGTTTCGCGTCAGGCGCTTTCGTGTGCTTTAAAAATTGTATATTTATTTAATATTTATTTGTTTTTGTTGTAGGATTGGGTTCCAGTGCCGTGCCTGAGATGAGGCGCGGATTGTGGACCGGTGGAGTTAGTTTATAGTTTTTAAATTTTTTTTCTTTTTTTTCTTTTATAATATATATATTAATATTTAATCATTTGGGTGTTTTTATTTCGATCCTTAATACAATCCTTTCCATAAAATCCTTCCTTCCTGCAATTATTATTGTTATTTGAGTTAGGACTTTGTGTTTTTGTAATTTAGTGTGTTTTTGTGTAGCCCATGCTACTGTAATTATATTTTCATGACTAGCTCTGGTTTAGATTTCGGTTTTTGAAAGTTGGAGTTCAGCTTTTGACCAGCATTTGCTGTATTTGATTCTTGTTTTGTCGTTTTATTTGGGAACTATAGCACCTAGAATCTTGTGTGGGTGCTTGAAACATTTGTTAATACGTGTAGAAGGATTGTATTAACTTTGTTTTACTTGCAGGGTCTTCTGGAAAAATTCCATTTTCATGTATGTGTGCGGCGTCTTTTTGTATATCTATATATATATTGCGGCGGTACGGGATCGTTGGCAGTATATCTATATGTGTTGCGTGACGTCTTTTCACGCATTCGGCAATGCAGTACGGGATCGTGTATTGTATATCTATATATATCGCGCAACGTCTTTTTCGCGTATTCGGCAATGTAGTACGGGATCGTGTATTGTATATCTATATATACTGCGGCGGTACGGGATCGATGGCAGTATATCTATATATGTCGCGCGAAGTCTTTTTCGCGTATTCGGCAATGCGGTACGCTGCTACTGGTATCCCCTTCGTGTGCTCTGCATGCGTTTATTTGTTCTTTCTTACATTGTCGCTACGTGCTCTCGTTTGTATTCAATAATGCTATTAATTTTCGAGCTTTTCTCTCCTTTTGTGGTCCCTTTTTTTTTCTAAAAATGGTTGACTTTAATGCCGATTTTGTGAGGTTTCGCGAGATGGCTAATTTGGATGATGCGATGCGGCTTATGCAGGCTCCTACGGCCGTTGAAAGTGATCCCTGCGTGTATGTTGTATGTATTTGTTTATGACATTTTTTGGTGTATTATCTCCCCGGAGTTCAAGCATAAGTTTAATTTTTTTGTTTTGTCCGAGTGTTGGGCTTCCCGCTTTATGTGTGTATATGCGTGAATTCTTGGCTCGAGTTGAGGCTCCGACTGTCACCCTTGATCAGATGATCGAGGACATGCTGTTTCTCCGGTCTGTTCAGGAGTATCTGCACTCCTCGGCGTCGATGAACCTTGTCAGGGGTTACAATTCTACCGTGGATCCACCATCCATTGGCGTCTCGGAGCCTCTCAGAGGGCGGCGTTTAGCGCGCTTTCAGTCTGGTCGAGGTCGAGGTGGTATCGGTGGGGCACCTGTTGCGCGTAACTCCTCTTCTACGTCAAGTCGAGCAGCTGGTCGTCGTTGCCGTCGGCCTTCGGGATCTGTTTCTTCATCTGGATCTCGTGTTTTTCGGCGCAGTCTACCTCCGACTAGGCCCATTTCCGTCGTTTTGCCTAGTGCGCAAGGGAGTAGTAATTTTATTTTGATTTGTTATTCCGTTAGTTCCTTGTTGATTCCGTTATTAGTCCGTATGTTGTTTCCCTTATTTTTGTAATATGTTTGTAGTCCTTTCTCCATGTGACGCGTGCGGGACCTCCTGGGCATAGTCCGACGCCTAGCCGCAGTTCTGCCGAGACGACATTGCCGAGTTCGAGTCTGTAAGGTCGGGTCGTGCAGGGCGTATTCCGATTCCCGTATTATCCTTCTACAGTGTCCTATCCTTCCGCACCGTTACCCCCAATAACGAGCACCTATCCGCCTTCCGTTCCGGTTGGGGTTAGCGAGGAGCGCTCCGGTACCGAGGTGCCTCATACATCCGTCGTGTATCCGCGCGCTACTACTCGCAATTTGGTCGCTTCGTCTGTTTGCAACGGTGGGTCGGATTCGATGCAAGGGAACATATCAGAGTGGGCCGGTTATTGGTACAATAGCGCTCCGGTTTCTGCTCCCGAGGCAGTTCCCGCGCCGGTTGTTGGGAGCGACTTCGATTATAGTGCTCCTGCTTGTACCGGGTACTTTTCCACGGATTTACCTGTCTCTCGTCCCGTAATCCAAGACAGTACTTATAACGTTACGCGTATGAATTTGGAGAATTACGAGTTGGTGTTTCCGTCTGCCGGCGACTTGCTCCCGTCTTTTGGCTCCGTACCGTCGTTTAAGGTCTCCCGCGCGGTACCTTCACGTGTAACTTTATCTCGGGACGCTTTACCTTGTTTATCGCCGTCGGTGCTCATTGAGCCGCCTGAGCGATCCGTGGTTGAGGTTAATTCCGCTAACGATTCGTTCACCTCTCCCTTCTCTATGCTATCGAGTGATTCGTCATCGCGTAGTACCGAGGTAGACGCGCGTCCGTCTTCCCGGTGATAGGTTTCGAATGATTCCGGTCCCGTATTAGTGCCCTGTCCGATTTGTTGTGATTACATGTTCAAGCCTATTTATCAATGCTTAAATGGTCATTCGGTATGTAGTTTTTGTCGGGATAATACTACGGTTTGTGCTATCTGCCGCGGTCCGCGTGGCAATGTGCGAAACTTAGTGTTGGAATCTCTGGCCGGTGAGCAAACGCATGCTTGTCGGTATCAGTATCTGGGCTGCCGACAATTTCTAAAGCCCGATGAATGGACTGGTCACGCTAGGTGCTGCTCCTTTTCTCCCATGAATACTCTCGTCCGTGGGTCGCCTTCGCCTGTATATAAGATACTTCTTCTGAGTCGGCGGTGCGTCCTGTCAATTCTCGTCGGATTGTTACAGATAGCGATTCTGACAGTCTCTTCTAACGCGTCTATTATGCATTTTTTTTTTTTGTCACTGTTATGTGAGTTAGCTTCTATTTTACGTTTCTCTTACTTGTTTTCTTTTGTGTATATATATATATATATATATATATATATATATATATATATATATATATATATATATA
>QLSS01000213.1:38211-55901 GCA_024372645.1 Trichomalopsis sarcophagae | reverse complement strand
ATATATATATATATATATATATATATATATATATATATATATATATACATACACATTCCCTTTCCTTATTGCAGGTTCGACCAAGCTCCCGAATTCCTTATAAGCCTGGTAGGGTGTTAGTCCCTGTGCGGCCTGACCAAGATCCAGTTGATACTTGGGTTGGTATCACACCGCCTGCGTCGCCCTGGGGTGATCAGCCTTTGGCGCAGGAGCCTTCCAGCCCCACCTCTTCTGTGCCGGACGATCTATTGGGGAACCTATTCCTGGATTCGGATGAGGACGGTGCTTCGGATGATGTTTCCGGAGGCGTTGCAGTTTCTGAGTCAGGCGGGCTAGCTGCCGCTCAGTCGACTTCCCCGGCTCCTCCGGCTGAGAACTCTGACGAAGCAGATGCCCTGCTTCGTGATTTGTTCATTTGTCCTATCTGTGACGATTTTATCTATCCGAACTTTCGGCAGTGCGACAACAGTCACGCCGTGTGTGATAGCTGCCTATCCCGCTGCAAGGTTTGCCCTGTGTATCGGGGATCTGCTCCGGTCTGGAGGAATTGTCTGCTTCAAGGAATCGGGTCCAGAATGCGCTTCCCTTGCTGCCATCATCACTTAGGTTGCCCTGAGGTGCCAGCTGCCGATGCCTGGTCTAGTTATAGTGATTCCTGTTCTTATCGTCGGCGGCCTCTTTCGCCTGGGACCCGTCGATCTATCGACTGGCGCGCTTCCGAGGATTACGACGATCGTTATCCCGTTTTTCCGTGGTGATGTGTTTACAATGCTTTGGATTCTTGTGATCTGTATGTGATTAATATATATGGTTATACTGGGACTTCCAGTGGTTGTTTATTTAAACCCTAGTCTTGATCCAAGCGTCGTCTCCTACTAGTTTTCTTGTTACGTCTTGTTTATTTATTGATTTATATTGGTATAATTTTCCTATACTTGTTTTCCTGAGCTACTCGAGCCTTGCTGCGCGTGGGGGTCGCTAGATGTTCGATCGAATGTTTCTTTATTTTATGCGGCGTCCGGGGGTCGCTAGATGTTCGAGCTTTTCTTACCGTTTATTCGTTATTGATTTAATGTAATTGTTTGTTAAATGTTACTCTTGTTTCCGGTATTGTATTTATTTATTTTGCTATTCTTCTATAGTGATTTTATATTATTTTATTTATCATTTTCCTGGCTTATACCCTTTTCTGCAGTATCATGTTCTTTTCTGTTCAAATTTCTTTTTATTTATTTTTTTTTTTTTATTCTATACTTATATTAGTACCCTTCTCTTATTCAATTTCCGGTATATATCGTTTAAGTTTATTTATATTTACTATCCGTGTTTTATCCCCTTTTTGTATCTTCGCGTTGTGTGTTGAGTAGTTAATAGCTATGATTTCGCACGGGCCCTTATATTCGGGTTTAAATTGGCCGACTTTGGGCTCCTTGAGAACATATACCATTTCTCCTTCTCTAAAGTGTTGCACGTTTAATTTCCTGTCGTAATAGTGTTTCGAGCGGTATTTTGATTGTACTAGATTCATCGCTGCCACTGTTCTAAGTTGAGCGTAAGCTTCTGCTGTGTCAGCAAGATAGTCGTCGTACGTTTGTAAGTGCTCTCCTGGTGGGAAGCTTGACGGTGTGCGTGCCCGTCGGCCAAAAAGTAATTCGTGTGGTGAGTATCCTAGTCCGTCGTGTTCCGTGGAGTTATACGTGTGCTGTGCTAATGGTACTACTTCGTCCCAATTATCGTTGCCCTTGATATACATCTTAATGTACTCTTTAAGTGTATGATGCATTCGTTCTATTCCGTCGTTGGATTGAGGATAGTATGCTGTTGTTGAGTATTTATTGACTCTGAATATACGTGCGAATTCTTCCATCACTCGGTTCATGAAGTGTACTCCTTGATCGAAAATGAGGGTTACGGGTGGGCCGAAGTAGCAGATTAGTTTCTCTGTAAGTGCTCGCGTGACTTCCCGTGCAGTTGCGTGTCCGACTGGTACTAATATGCAAAACTTTGTAAAATTATCTTGGATTGTTAATATGTATCGGTTTCCTCGTTCGGTTTGGGGCATTGGTCTGCAGAAATCAATTGATATTTTGTCAAATGGGTGCGATGGGGTATCCGTGATAAGCATTGGTATTGGCACCCTGCGCATCCTCGAACAAACTGTCTAACATCTGCTTGCATGTTTCGTCAATAGTATTCGTCGGCTATTCGGTTATATGTTTTGTTTGTTCCCTTATGTCCGCCAATTGATGACTCGTCATATTATTTAATGAGTCTGTATCTGTCCTCGACCTTGGGTACCGGTAGGTTATTTTTAAACAGTACGATTGATATTGCTTTTCCTTTAAAGGTATTGTTACATTGCTCAGTTACGTGTTCCCAGTCTGCGAGTGTGATTATTCCCAAATCTCTGATGAGGCCCAACGTTGTTATTCCGTATTTTTCAGTTAATGACTGGAGCGTTTTTACGCATCTAGCAATATCTGGTCTTAAGGGTTTGTCGTGTAGGTGTTTCTTTAAAACTATTCCGAACATGTATGTGTCCCTATGTTTTGTTACGATGATTTCGCCTACAAAACATTGTGTTTCTAAGAGTTCTTCTGCGTGTATGTAGCGTCTTTCTATCAAGGCGTTTAGTACTTCTGTGTTGAGGATCATATCTTCTGCTAATATATAAGTTAGGTTACATTTATGCGCGAACGGGTGGTCGTTTAGGCCCTTAACCCCAGTGAATAGCTCCTTATCATTAGGGTCTCTTTTCCACTCTGGTGAATCTTGTTCTGGTCGCGCTTCGGCTATTAAGTAGCGTGCCATGGCTTCTCTTACGTGCGGGTTTCTTTGTAAGTTAGTGGGTTGTTCTTCCTGCTCTGATTCAGATTCTGATTCTTCGTCGGATTCGTCTTCTGTTATGACGTACGGAGTGAAGTGATTGCCCGCTAGATGTAAGTGTATTAATTCCTTGCCTTCGTTTAGATCGAAGTGACAGTAATTGTTTCGACTATTCGCTTGGAAGTGTACACACACGTTATATCCGAACTCCCTCGAGAATACGTATATGCAATCTGCGTCTCCGTATTCAACTTCTGATAGCAACATGCGCCGTGCTTCTTCCGGATCACCACAGGTTTCCACATGTGGGCTACACAAGAGTTTGTATCTCAGTTGGCTTGGTGTCATTTGCAGATTTAAGATTTTTATTATCGAATTGAACAGGCAGTTTCCCGGTGGTTCCATGGGAATGTTTCTCTCATGCGTCAATCGTTTGGATGGCTATGCGCAATCTTCACGCTGTGAGTACACGTAATACCGTCGGGCCATTGCATCTGAGTCAGTTCCCGTGTGTGGTGTCGGAGCTGGCTGAGCCCTGGGCGACGTGCCCTTAGTTGCCGCTGTTCGATCGGTCGCTGGTTGATCGGTAAACGAGTCCTCCATTGGCTCTTCGGTCCCGTCGCGGCTTCCTCCAATTATGGGACTAGTATTGTCGTGTTTTTTCTTGTTATAAAGGCTTACATCGATGTCTCCCATCGATGCGTCTGAAGCGTTGCTTTCAGACAAGGGTTCATTGTTGGCTTGATCGATTCGCGGTGTAATATGATAGAAATCGTTCCTTGGTCTGTAGATGGGGAGAGTGCGTTTTGGAGTGCTAGGGTGACTGTTGTCTAGGGCTGCGGGAACGTGCGTGGTTAGAATCGGCTGTGGGGAGTCTATACTTTCGTATGGTGTCTCTGTGCTTGGATTTCTCTTGTTGTCTCTCATTCCGTCGGGTATCTCGTTGCCACTTTGCGCTCCGTTTTCCCATATTTTGATTAGGACTCCCGACTTATCTTGTCTGCTTATCTCAAATTTATTTCCCTTGCCGAACAATGTCTGTCGGAGGTTTGCTATTGGTGATTCTGCGCTCGTTGGTTTATTGCTGAGGCCTACGTTGCTCGCCTCGCTATTCGTTTTCTGAGGAATTGGCCTTGATGTTTCATGGCTGTTGCTACCGTTTGGTACTCGCCTCGGTGTTAGTAGCTGTGATAAGTTGTGGCGATCCAGTGAATGCTCTTTTTCCCTGAGGTTGTGTGAACTTTCTACCTCTTGTTCTCGCTCTCCTTGATTAGCTCTTAAGGGTTCATCTTCAGCGTCGCTTTCTAAGCTACCGTTGCTTTCTTCGCTGATTTCCATGTTATTTCTGTGAAATTTTGGCGGACTTCTGTTAAGAATCTGCTTTCGTACGGGCCTTTTAGGGTCGTCGTTGTAGTTCGTTCCCTGAGTTTGTGGTGTGCTTGCGGCTTGTACTCCGAGTCTCATATTTTCTTCCTTGCAGAGTTTTCTCAAAACATTGTTCGGGTCCGCCTGACTGAGAATCGGCTCGAATGTTTCACGTGCGTCGGGTAATTTGTAGCATGTAGGGTATATTTTCCCGGTTTTCTCGCCGTGTACCTTCTTATAGACTCTCTTTTTGCCAACTCTTGTTCCAGTTTTGGGTTGCCATTCGTCGTCTGAGGAGCTGTTTGGATCCGTGCTCTCGGTGTAAACTATGACTCCTCGTTTTCTTTCTCTTGGGTTTCCAGAGTTTTCAGATTCTGTCGATATCCTCTCTCTGTCTGCAGTATCAGCCGATTCAGGAAGCTTTTTGGATTTGCCTCTTTTCTTTGTTGTTTTAAATCGTAATATCGTAGCGTCGTGCTCTTGTTTATCTGCCAACTCATACAATTCTGATTTTGGCCTTTCTGAATTTTCTTCTCCTTCGTCGAGGATAGGGTTTCTAGAGAGTGCATCTGCGTTCCCGTTGCGAGCTCCAGGTCTGTACACTATATCAAATTCGTAGCCTCTGAGCTCTGCTTTTAATCTGTTGAATCTTAGATCAGGTTTTTTGATGGTGAAAAAATGTTTCAGGGACTCGTGATCTGTTACTACCGTGAATTTACGTCCTGCGAGGTAGTGTCTAAACTGATCTTTTGCGAAGACGACCGCTAGTATCTCCCTGTCGTAGGTAGAATATCTTAGCTCTGCTCCCTTGAGGACTCGTGATGCATAAGCGCAGGGCTGGTCGCGGCCTAACTGTCCTTAACTTAAAATGGCCCCTATGGCGTAATCAGATGCGTAGGTTATTACTAAGAAGGGCATAGTCAAGTCTGGTGCCTTCATCACTGGTTCTTCGCACAATGCCGTTCGTAGTTGGTTAAAGGCTTGCTGATGCTCTACTTTCCACACAAAGGGCTCGTTTTTTCTCAACAGTCTAGATAGAATTGCTGCTGATTTTGCGAAGTCTTTGATAAAGCGCCTGTAATAACCTGCGAGTCCTAAGAATTGTTTGACTTTCTTGGCGTTTGTTTGTATTGGAAATTTATTTACTGCTTTTATTTTCTTAAGATCTGCCCGGATTTTTTCGCCTCCAGCAATATGTCCTAGAAAGTGTGCCTCTCGCTGTAGAAATTGACACTTCATGGGCTCGATAGTCAAGTTGGCGTAGTCTAGTCTCTTCATCAAGCGACGGAACTTCTTACCGTGCTCTTCAAGATCCTCAGCGAAGACGATTATATCATCTAAATAGACATACAATTCTGTCCCTTGTAGGCCTGCAAGTGCTAAGTCCATGAGGGACTGAAATGTTGAAGGAGCGCCTTTGAGTCCCATGCCTAAACGTTTGTAGCAGTAATGGCCGAATGGTACAGTAAAGGCTGTTTTGTGGGCGTCTGCGGGATCCATTGGTATCTGGTAGAATCCGGTCCTCAAGTCTATGGCGGTTATGTATCTAGCTGAGGCGACGCTATCAATAATGTCTGTTGTGTTGGGTATCGGGTAGCTATTTCCTACCGTTACTTCGTTCAGCTTTCTAAAATCTGTTACTAGTCGCCATCTCTTTGTACCGTCTGCTGCGGCTTTTTTTGGTATCACGTATGTAGGAGAGCTGTAGGGTGAATCTGTTGGTCGGATTATGTCGTCCTTTAGCAGTTGTTTTATCTGGCGTCCTAACTCCTCTTTCTCTTCCTGACTTGGTCGGTATCCTTTCGATTGTACTGGAACATTTGTAATAGTAGGTATCTTGTGTGACACCAGTGTTGTTGCCTGAAGTTTCTCTCCAGGTAGCCCAAAGATGTGCGGATTCTCCCGGATGATTTCCTTAATATGAGTTATTTCTTCCTCTGTTAAATCCTTAAGTGTCTCTGGATCAAGAAGTTCAAAAATTCTTTCGGCCCTACTCTTGCTTTCGTTAGAAAATATTGACAGTATATTGACGGTATCTCCAGGTTCGCCTTCTTCTAGATTAAATTCTTCTCCTCCCTCCTTAATGGCTTCGCATGCTTCCAGTGTTACCTCTGGTGGATTTAACTCTACCTCATATTCTGTAGTGTTAACGCATAAGGCATGTATTTTACCTTCTTGGTTGATACTAATAAAGTTTCCAAAGTATAATCCTTCTCCTAAATTTTGTAAAGGGGCAAATCCTACTTGCTCTGATTTATCGCTTGCTCTTGCATAAATTACTTGTCTCGTACGTGCTGGTATAATAAATCTTTCGTCTTGAGTAAATGGTATAATCGTCTGTCCAAATTCTATACATCTGTCTGCAGCATTGACCTTTCCGCCGTATTTTGAAAGTACGTCCCATCCTAAGATTCCATCGGTATCAATGGGAAATTCGTCAGGAACCACGTGCACGTCGCACTCTAGTCCCTCTAAACTCATATTTGTCCTACCTAGGCTTAGGCATTCGCCTGGCGTGACTCCGTTAATGGCAATTACATATTGTTTATCAATTATTGCCCTATCAGTGATGTTACTCGCTTTAATCAATGTAACATCGGCTCCACTATCCGCATAGAAACGTGCTTCCCTTCCTTCTAACTTTTCGCTCGTAAGCTCTACGATTGGTGGTTTACGTCCCGCTGTAGTAAATCTTATTAAGTACTTTCGATTATTAACCTTCTCCTGCACATTGGCTTCTTTTTCCTGTTTCGACTGTTCTTTTCACTTATTAAATTGTACGGCTATCTCTTTTATTTGCTTTTTTGAATCTTCAATTTTCTCTTGCTTTTTATTGATTGGCCCCTCTATTTTATTTTCTTATGTTTGGGTCGGTTTCGGATTCGGTGTTCTATTGCTTATTGATTGCTCGATACCCCCGACTGGTAACGAGCATCCTGGTAGTTTAAAGAATCTCCGGACTGATTTCTGGCATTTCTGTTATCTTGTCTGTTACGGTCATTGTTATGATTGCCGTTGTTCTGATCATTGTAACGAGTGCTATTATTGTTGCCTCTACCGCCGTTGCGCCTATTGTCAAATCCTCTGTCATTTCGCCGATTATCAAAATCCCGGTTGTATCGACGATTTTCGAACCCACGATCATTACGCCTGTTGTCGTATCCCCCGTTTTCGCGCCGATTATAATTTCGATTGTCGTCTCTGTCGTTGTTGTATCTATTATTATTGCTATAATTCCTGTCATTGTGTCGATTATCATACCCGTTATTGTTGTTATAGTTTCTATTACCGTCTCGATTATTGTACCCGTTACTGTTGTTATAGTTTCTATTGTCCCCACCGTTACGTTCCCCTGAATATCTGCGCACGTTGTTCTTTCGATAAGCGCCGTTTTGCTTTCCGTTATTTTCTTGGGGAGCGCTATTATTTTGCGTCCCGTTGTTTGCTTGCGGTGCAGGTATGACGTACGGCATCGGGGCTGGGGTGGGTATGGGGAAGGGGGTATATACTACTGGTTGAGCAGCGGCAACGGGTGCTGATGCTAGCTGTTCAAGTTTTTCTTTACTGAGACGTCCGTTATTTATCGCGTTTTCCAACGAGAAGCATTCAACGTAGGTGTGGCCCGGTATGTTACAATATCGACATTTCTTTTCCTTGCAGTCTTTCTCTAAGTGGCCCTGTTGCCGGCAATTGTTACAAACGCTCATACCCGTAGTGTACCTGACAGCTTCGCTGGCTATTGGCGCGGCCTTCGGTTCATATGCTGCCTTTGCGATTTTCATAAGCTCGGCTACCCACGACGGGATTTTAGTGCTGTCTTCGCGAATTGGATCCGGTTGCTGACTGTATGCGCGGCGCGCGCTAGTACGGTGTTCGAATGCTACGGCCTCTGTAATGGCTTCTCTGAGGCATAGTGTGTTTTTTGAACGAACTTGGTATTGTAATTCCCCGTTTAGACTGAATAAAAATTGTTCGAGGGCCTCCTTATCGGCGTTATTTTTATAAGTAGCTCTCTCCCAGTTGCGCATGTCGCGGCTCGCGTCATAGCTGTTTAACAATCGGTTGTGCAATGTTTGAACGCGTAGTCCGTAGTCTCCGGCACTTTCTCCTGCATGTTGGCGAATTACTTTAAGGTCAGTTAAACCTTTGTCTGCTCCGCCAACGCTGCTGTACTGCGTAGTTAAATCGGCTAGCAACCGCTCCACGGTGTCGTATTGCGTCAGGCGCGAAGTGTAGCCGTCAGCAGCACGTCCCCTAAACTTCGATGCCAACGAGTTGAGTACCCAGCGTTCGGAGTCCGGGCCGAATTCATGAGTCACGTCGCGAACTGCGCGACAAAATAGTGCAAGCATGTCTGGATTTCCGTCGTAGTGAGGGATTGTGTTTAGTGCTTGGTGTAGCGAGAACATCCAGCCCCCGTCTCGAGAGCGGTCTCTATGCTGTTGTACGGTTTGCGTGTGTCGGATTATTGAGTCAGAAGTCGGTTTTAAATTTAAATCCTCGTGTACCTTATCCTCCATGCGTTTTTTGAATTGTTCGTATTGTTCTATAAAATCGGAGTCCCCCGGTTGCGCCGTAGATTGTAGCTCTATGTCAAGCTTGTCGAAGAAATTACCTATTGAAGGTAACACGTGATTTTTAGAATCGGGTACTTCGCCTAACAGCGATCGGTTAAGACGTCTATCGGCGGGTAGCTGTTCAGTGAAGGTTAATCCTCGGTGTTCGATATAACGTACGTCGTCTGCGTTGTTTCTCGGGTCGATCCAGCTTATTCTGTCGTTTGGAGCTGAGGCAAGGATTGGTTTTTTGTCATCGGTGTCATTTACTCTGTCTAGCACGACGGGGCTTAGCTCGATACTCATGTTACGCCGAATAGTTGGGTCTCGGTTTGTAACGCAGTCGTCTAATATTCCTTCCTTGATATCGAGCATGAGTGGGTTATTTTCGTTGAATGTTTTACACTTGGGAATCGTTCCGTTATTATATATCGTGTGGAGGTTAGATTGTTGCGACGTTTTGTCATTTATTCCCGAAAGTTCTAATTTGCCTCGGACTTGCAGGAGGTGTTCTTTCGCGATGTTTAGCAATTGTAATTTATCGGTTGGGATCAACTGTCCTTGCTGACTGATTCCCTTCGTCGGATGCTCCATAGCCACGTCCTCGAGTTGCAACGCGATTGTTAGTCGGGTGTGCAGAAGGAGCGCCGGTTCTGCTGACGTCTCGAATTCTTGCAAGCGTCTTTGAAACGTGTCGGGATCGTTAGCCTCACGTATGAATATGTTCTGTGTTTCGAGATCATTATTTTCGTTGAAGTTTGATATTTTATAATCAGACGGATTTGATTCTGCCATGTTTCGTATTTTGTTACGGTACCTAAGACCACGGAATTTTTTTTATACTTCGGAGCGGTTTAAGTTAGTTGTTAGTTATCTGAACTGGAAGAGTTCTCACTGGTGTTAATCACAGGGTATAATTGTTAGTTTCTATTAATATTTACTTGACTTACCTTAAGGTGGCTGCGATGACGAGTACACAGGAAAAGTTCATCCTTCCTTCCTGTCTATTAGATTGGAATGGTAACCGAGTAATCTAGTTCTATCGCGTGTTGAAATACGCTCGTATAATTTGCGAACAAAACCCTACACTTAGCACCAGAAAATGTTACCTGTGAGGGTCGATAGTTTTGTTCTCCGTGAGGTGTTAAGCTCACGGTTGCTGCGAAATTATCGGGGTAATGAAAGAACACGAGAGATTATCGGTGAATGTGTCTATTTATTAATCGTGACTCACAATGAATTGATTGTATGATAGAGAGAACGCGTGTTTAAGGTGATCTCGGAGAATGTGCGCTCTAAAATGTACGATCCTATCTGTCGTCTCCGAGTCAAAACTACCTGTATAATGCTGGATCGTGGGTGGCGGAATCGGGCGAGCGTCCGCATGCACCCCCTTTTATAGAATCCTCGGGTGGCGTGATTCCTACCCGCGCGGTTATCCGAAATCGTGGAAGGGAGGTTATGCTGAGTCGAAAGAAACGGGCTTCGGGGTGAGTCCGAGCTGTTGCTATGCGCGGATTTGGCGATTTATGCATCGATTGCATTATAACTAGCAACGCTATACACGTGTGAGTATTCACACGTGACAATTAATTATTCGATAAATTTTAACAATGCTGTTTAACATTTCCTTGCACGTGGGGAGAAGGTAGCGGAAATAATAAGGCCTCTTATTCACTTTAATTCGCTGTATTTCACCCAACCCGTCCCTACAACGCGGTGGCTTCTGTCTCCCGCACAAACTAGCCACGCAGGGCGTACGCACTCTCCCTCCTCCGCGCCGTCCCGGTGCTTCCCGTTCAGAGGCGTGTAGACGACCCGTTCACCCGGGCCTCCCCTACTCCTCAGGCCGCAGCGAAACCGCGCTCTGATTGGCGGGCCGGGCCGCACTATCTCTTCTGGTTGGCTGAGCCTCTCTCTCGCGACGTTGCTCGTTTCGCCGCTTCGCGGAACGGTGCCGCGAACTCACCAAGCCCGGGAATTCTCGGGACGCGCGACGGCTCTGACAACAAAGCCGCATGGCTCGTTGTCGGCCGTTCGCGCGCCATTTTTCCTGCAGGGAATCTGCCGTGCCGATACGAGAATTTCGGCGCGGCTGCGACGCACCACGTCGCAAAGTGTTCAGCACTAATTAATTGGTGTAAGTGATTTGCAGCATAAATTTGATAAAATAAAATATCAAATAAGATATCATATTTTTCTATTCGGTTACTAAAATTTTAGCGTCTTCATTTCATGATAATCAGTGATTGAATAATCAATTTAACTTGGCAGCAAACATTTTTAAAAAGAAAATGATGAATTGAAATATTAAGAAATATATCATAACAAGAATTTAGAGCATTATTGTTTTAAATTTATAATTTAAAATTTATTTTTTTGACTATCATAGGTTTTTAATATTTCCAGTTTCAAAATTTTACCTTCCATTATAAATCAATGCATAATTTTCGTGTTTCGGATCTTTATTATTTAAAATCTGCACTTCCCCCTCTGTTAGGAATTGACATTAGAAAAAAAGATCTTAACAATACTTGAATTTTATCACTATTGCAATATATATTTTAACTAAGCAATGTTAGAAGTGAGCTGCATCGCGCTAGTATAATACATTATTTAAATTATATAATTTATTGTAAGGTTTGTTTAAAACATCTATTTAATCACAAAATATGGTTTATTTTAATGAATACATATAGCATAAGTCATTTCATATTCTCAAACACATATTTTAGAGGATACCTGCACAAACAATTGTTTGCAGCATACCTTTTATCTCAACCAAAACTGCAGATTACATCATGTGATATGAACAAATACATACAGCATTCGTCATTTCATGTTCGCAAACAAATAACTAAAAAAAAACAAAAACTTATGTCTGCACAAATTATTATTCGCAACATCCCTTTTATTTGGACCAAATTTACAGATTGCATCTTGTGATATACATGAATACACGCAGCATTCGTTATTTCATATTCACAAAGACGAGTTTTTTCAAAAGTACAACCGTAATAATTTTATCAGTCCTCTTAATCCTTATTCGGAAACGTTCTCGATCGTGGGCTTCTTCTCTTAAAAACGTACTCGCTATTTTATATAATTTGTTTTTTCTTCACAATAATTTTTAAACTATGGTAAACTCAATGCCATTCTTACCTTTATAATCTAAGATAAGTTGTAGTTTATTAGATTGGGCACTTAAACTGTTAAACAGTTCAGAATCCTTGATCAGTGCAGAAGATATCCGAGAAGAAAGAACACAATCTTCAAGCTAAAACGTGTCTTATGGACTTCGTTTAGTGACGTCACCATATGATGACGGTCAATCTCTAGCTCGGATATTTTCTTCACAGGAAGTTAGCCTCCGCGAGCAATGTTGTTGAGGCCTTCTAAATCTGTCTAATATAACATACAATAATATTATTATATTATTCGAGTGACAGTAACAGTCATTATTGATGTACATACTTTTTTAGTGGAACAAAAAATCTCCTTCAATGTTTTGTTGTGTAGCTGGTCAAATTAAACAAGTATCCATATTTCATTTGTTTATCGTACCACTTTAAAAATTGCTTTCGACCTTGCTACTCATTGGATCTGGAGTGTACAAGTCAAGGGGCGGTAAAGGACATTCGTAAGCCTGATTTTCGACAGTTGAATAGATGCTGGAAAATGCCTTTCTCCAGTTCGGGTGAACCGCACGTTTTCGCTGATGAATGCACATAAATGCACAGCACACATACACACACATATACAAAAAGTATGCAGATATTCAACTTGTTGATAAATTTATTAATTAACTGTAATGGGGTAAGACTTGACGATGAGAGGAAAAATAGTCTTTTTTACCTGTTCTAATTACCGGTTGTGTTATCGGATGGTATTATCAATATACTGACCATGTTTATAAAAGAAATTCGTATTCTTATGAAACAGATCAATTTTTCAGATTCGTCAATTGCATAATTTAAATAAAACTACTCAGTTTCATTTCAGTTCGAATACTTTTATTGATATGCTGCAGCAAACAATAATGTTGAATTTTAATGACCATTGATTTGTATATAAAAGATTTTAGGGATTGTAATGATAATAACACAGAATTTATAAGTTAATAATACGATTAGAAAATAATAATCAACGAGACCTTTTTCGCTATAGCATTATTCCAGCTAAGGAAACAGACTACCCTGTTGAATCCGCCACGGGGTATTTTGTATTTTCAAACTTCTAGAATAACAGAAAGTCTAATCGAATTTTTCTTTCTGTAGAACAGTTCATTAAACTTAACACTACGGCGTTGCAGACTCGGTTTTTTATTTGCAAACTTTATTCAAAAAGTTTTATGTAATAGGAAAACATTTTTTTTTGGAACGACATTCCCTTAAACAGCCTGATTACGAAAACCGACAAAACTGCAATAATCAGAAAATTCTACACAACTTTTCTGGCAATCGAAACTTAGTGTTTTAACGACTCTCATACGACTCCTTGCAAAAAAAAAGCAACGTTCTAGTTCCGGTTGATCTCACGGATTGTGTATAATAAAAAGGTTTATTCAGTCGAATTACGCAGACCGGCGAAATTTTGACGTTTGAACAATTTTTCACAACTTTTCTTATCCGCTCCGTGTTCTAACCACTTGCCATTTAGCAAATCTGACAAATTTAAATATGCAGAAAATGACGGGACTCCCAAACATGAACAAAGTGATGAAACTCTAGGGGTTGACAGTGATACTGCATACCCTGGGCACCAGATACCCAGGAGGCCTTTGCCGTCGCTATATTCGTGTTCAGCAACCTCGAAAACCCCTGAGCAACGAGTTCATGCTCACAGCTAATAAGCGTGGAGCTGAACTGACTCAAGAAATTGTACTAACTTGCATGTTGACCGCAGCGCCCGCTGTCTGTGCAAAGTTCTATCTCAAAAATCGAGTGTCGTTCCTTTCTTGTTCTTGATATTCAGCGTTGGAAACCGAATGTGCAGAAACGCACCTGATGGCTAACTTCAGTACGCGCCGAGTTTATCGAGTAATCTTTCATGACGCGAAGTTGCTCGACAGGTGCAACCGATGATGCAACTTCCAAAATCGAAAAATTTTTAGAAGATTGTTCGTCTCCTGCGGTCTGCTGCTGGCTGCTCCCGATAATCGTGGTATATATACTTCAGTGCAGTACTTGAGTAAGAATCGAAAAGTGGTGGCTCAGAAATGCAGCGATGATGCGATGTGTGTCCACTATTCAATAACAGTCCGTCAAGGGTACTACGGTAGGGCAATCATTGTCCGACACAAAAAGTCATTTCCCTACTAAAAAAAATCGACTTCTCGCATTCATGAAAAAAATGTTAGTAAAAAGTTTCTCACGCGAATAATAGCACGATTAATCGCGCGATTTTTTTTGAGTAGGGCCCTATTCAAAAAAATCTCGCGAAAATCGCGTGAGGATTTCGGCCAATTTCTCGATCAATTTTTGCATTTTAAACAATATTAGTTTATTTAAAAATTTTTTCAAATAAACTAGCGAGAAATTGGTCGAAAACCTCACGCGATTTTCGCGCGATTTATGTGATGCCATTATTATCACTTTTAATAGTAAATCATAAATCTCATCAGTTTCAGCACAAGCAATTTGCTTCAATTTTTTAAGAGCAACTTCTTTTTTATCGGGTAAAATAGACATATTTTGCGTTTCCCTTTAAAATATTTAGCAAGTATAAAAAAAATAAATGAGTTTTTGTGTATTAGGAAAAAACTCATTGGCTGCATTGCTTTCAGCGCTTCTTTTATCTGATAAAATGTATTTATTTTTAATTAGGTCAGGATGATGCTTGTGATATGATTAAAGAATCCAACTCCAAGTAGCTTGATATACTCGTCTAACGATTGCAACAGTTGATATTTCTGTTAGAAAATTGCAATCTTTCACCAAAAATAATATCACGACTAAACTATACAGAATAAGCTTGTAGGTGCCATAAAAAAATAGTTTCACCCCATGCTTTTGTTGATTTTATCATATTAGGTGTAGTAAAAAATATTTTTTAGAAGGTATTTCCTTCTCTTAACACATCTATTCTGCTGTCTATAATAATATATTACACTAAATTAATATAGTTCAATAAATAGAATGCAATAATATTAAAAAAATGAAAAATGTTTTGTTCAAATTTTAACAAATTTTATAAAATTCCAATCTTTAAGTTAAGAAAATAAGTTATAAAATAGTGCACCTTAGAACAATATGTCCAAGATAAAAAGAAATAATAAGTACATAAGACAAAACGTATTAATTTAATTATCAAATAAAATTTTAAAGCTTTAAAAGAACCAACCTTTTTCCTGTAACAATTTTATCAAATTTGATATTTCATTTGTTTTCTTTTGTGTTGACTTTAATCGTGCTTGCATGTTTTTTTAATCCTTAGAATATATCCATATTTCAAATCTATTTTCTATGGTGTGTTATGTCCTAAGCTATTGAAAGCTGTCGTCGGACAGTAACTCTACGGGTTATTTCGCTTTTATAAGCACGGACGAAGACAAAGCTTCAGAGAGAGAAGCTGAGCGTCGTTGGTGCTTGGTTACCTTCGCGATCTATTTTGTAGAACGGCCTCCAGTAACCGCCGGAAAAATCCTTTAGAATTCGCACTGTCCCGTTGTACGCACCGATTTTAATTATATTCTCTCTGTAGCTAATTTTGAGAGAGGGTTGCACGGATGTTACTTTAATAGTGATGTAGTTATCGCGAATGTGGGGCTAATGGGGAATTTAGCTAATGAGAGAAAAAGAGAGAAAAGCGCAATAGAGGCATGCAGCCTGGGTAATTAGATTCACTTACCTTTTCCTTTTTATTCTGCAATGACCTGCTCTCCTCGCAGCACGTCCTCTCAACAACTTTGAACTCGGCTTCCAAGTGGAGGATCTCGAATCGAATGGGGCGACAGGGTTCAGGAGCTTTCAGTTAATAATTCACTCGCGTTTTAAAATGATATAAAGTTTATTCAATTGCCACAAAATTTGGTAACGCTTGCTCGCAACTGGCTAGATTTCCGTAATATTTGATTATTAAAAATAACGAACCACAACGTACTAATGATAAATACACAATTGCAAATAAAGCGATGTAATAATCTGAATGTTCGAGTTGTCTCAATAACCGAAATGTTCTAATTTCTCACTCCGATGTTAATTTTTCTAAGTGTCTGCACCGATTCGAATTTTTCTAAGTTGTACCGATTCGAAATATTCTAAGTTTTGACCCGTCGGAAATTGTATTAAATTGTATTAATTGTATAAAGTTCCGATGCACCGAAATACTTCTAAGTATTCTTGCATCCGCTGTATTCCCATCGTGGAACCGAGATGTGAGTGTATCGGTATGCCCCGCTTAGCTTTCAGTTTTTGCTGTAATCCCGCAATGTGTACGTGCATATCGGTGTGCTTCGCTTGGTCTCTTGCCTCTGCTGTAGAGTCGTAGTATGTGTGCGCGCATATTGGTGTTTCGTTTTATTATTATTTTGCGTGCATTTACTATTATTGATTTTCTTAATTGATTTTACTTTGTGTTTAATTATCTTACGTTGTCGTTCCTTATTCTTATCCTGATAACCCAATTAATTCAATTAATTATTGAATTTGTTGAATCAATTGTAACTTATTGTATGCTACATTCTAGTAGGAAGGGTATTTATGGCTTTATTTTATAATAGCTTATCTTATAGATTTTTAGTATTTTTTAAAATGCGAAAGAAAATGAGCATTTCACAGGTGTCTATCATGCAAGACCTGTTACAAACGCACAACAAGGTCAAAACCTCTGACTTCCAAGAAGCAGATAAAGCGGTACTAGTGAAAGGCACGCCAATAAAAGCTCTCCAGGAAGAAAAAACTATTGAAGTAAGAGATCTGGATATGCTTACCTCAAAAAAGGAAGTACTAGAAGCACTACAGAAGAAAATTGGCGTGGAGAACATCATAGAAGTCTCTACGATAAGATCTCTGCGAAAGACGTATGGTGACATGCAGATTGCAGTAATAGGGGTGCCAGCTCAGATAGCGGCTACGATCACTAAGCTACAGAAGATCAGAATAGGATGGGTCAAATGTAGGATTCAGGTGGCTAACCACAAAAAAGAGCCGCTTAGGTGTTATAAATGTCTAGGTTTTGGCCATATCGGTAGAAAGTGCACAGTAACTGGAGACAGAAGTAAGCTTTGCTTTAAATGTGGAAAAGATAGGCACAAAGCAAAGATTTATACGAAACAATCCAACTGTGTACTCTGCAAAGGAGGCACAGGGGGGAAGAGTGACCACGCAGCAGGTAGCTGTGCATGCCCAGTTTACCGAGCTGCAATAAAAGCCACTGACAGGCAAAGAGAATGAAAATAGTGCAGTTAAATATGAATAAACCATCGTAGGATATGGACAGTACTAGTAAAGCGGCGATATGAGTATGCGGAGACGCCACTTTCCATGAAAAAATGACAAGACGTAATAAAGAATTCGTACGCACTAAGGTCGCAGGCGTACACATTTTCAGCTGCTATGCTTTATCAAATACGTCAATAGAACAGTTCAGACAACTGTTGAACCAAATAGTACAGGATGCTGTAGGAAAAAAACCGGTACTGATAGCAGGCGAATTCAACGCCTGGGTAGTAGAGCGGGGCAGCCAAAGGACGAACGAAAGAGAACAAGCGCTATTGGAAGCATTTGCCCTCCTTGACTTGGTCTTAGTTAACAAGGGATGTTCTTACACATTTCAAGTAGGAGACGCAGGGTCCATCATAGATATCACGTTTGTCAGCAGCTGCCTGATTGGCTCAGTTAGATCGTGGATGGTGAGCGATCATTACACAAACATTGATCATCAAGCGATAATAATGAAGATAAGAATATAAAACAGAGATCCAACGGGAAGGGGGGGGGGGGG
>QLSS01000213.1:5197-38181 GCA_024372645.1 Trichomalopsis sarcophagae | reverse complement strand
ATATGTGTTTACACAGTCCGCGATATTAGAATACGAAAGTGTAATCACTTGTAGCGATCTTCATCGCGTCAGTGCCGATCTGATCATCGAACTGATCGGATGTTATCCTCGCCTAGTAGGCGCGTAATATTGGTTGTCCTCGTAGTCCAGGGAGTGTGTCTGCGTTGTCGAATAAAATAAGCTACCAAATATCCAAGAACTGCTGTTTTATTTCAATAGGCACTTCCTAGTGCCAACGCGCTGCATCTGTAACACACTCACGCACTCTCGCACACTCTTGAGAGACTCTCCTGATCTTCTCTTGTCGTCAACCTCGGGTCAACAAGCGGAGGAGGACGCACGTAACTCTCGCAAACGTCGACGTGCTCCGTCAACAGTCGGGAGAGAACTCTCGGATTTTCCGGTCGTTCTCGTGTTTGTCGTCCCCGTGCTTCTTGCTGGCTTCCGATTGGCTGCCAGTCCGCGCGGATAACGAGCCGTGCATCGGCGCCCGTTGATTGGCTCGCGATATGCGGAGGACCTATCAGCGCGCGCTCCAACGATGCTCACTCTCGCGCTGACGATGACGGTTAGCTAGCCCGTTCCCCGAACTTGAGGACAGGCCGGCGCCGACAACAAAACGTCGACTCGCTTGTTTATTCCGCGCACTCAGGGCTTGGCCGCGTCGAACAAGATTCCTCGTATCGACGCGGCTACAACATTTGCAACGTCGCAACATTTGTCAGTAGATGTTTGGCAAGAAAGGTGAGTAAATGGACCGTAAGCAATCACTACACTAGCAGTGACCACCACGCCATAATAATGGAGCTGGGTACTCCAAATAAGGTACCCTGTACTAACCCAAGAAGTACGAGAACGGAATGGAAAGCCAAGGAGTATGACAAGGAACTATTTCTGATTATGTTAGGAAATATCCAATTGACAGATCAGCAGATCACAAAGTCGAACAAATGACAAAATGGCTCACCCGAGCCTGTGACGCAGTTATGCCAAGAAAAGTGCCCAATCAAAGATGGGCTATAGTATATTAGTGGCACGAGAAGGTCAGATCAGCGCGTTCCGCCTGCCACCAAGCACGAAGGCTGGAGCAACGGGTAAGGAAAAAGTTTTACCGAACCGGTATTGGAAGCGAAGCTGTAGAAGAATGCAGCAGATAAATGAAAGAAGCCAAGTGCACCCTTAAGAAGTGCATTAACGAAAGCAAGCAGAGATGTCATAAGGAGCTGCTTGAAGAGGTCAATAAGGATCCATGGAGCAGGCCCTACAAGACAATTATGAGGACACTCAAAGGAAGCTATATACCCATACTAAAGTGTCCAGAGGCGCTAAAGAGGGTAGTAACAGCACTTTTCCCAAGTCAGCTGGACGCATTTTATGTTATAGCAGAGGAAGTGCGGGAAAAAGATATACCTTCAATTATAGTTGAGGAACTACTCGCAGCATGCAAGAGGCTAGGAAACAAGAAAGCTCCAGGCCCTAACGGCATACCAAATGTAGCGCTGAAGCATGCCATCAAGGCTTAACTTGAAGAATTTATTGGCCTCTACAATGCATGTCTCAAAAAAGAGATATTCTCGACAAACTGAAAAAAGCAGCGGCTCGTGTTGTTACCTAAGGGTAACAAATCGCTCAGAGGAGAGACATCGTACAGACCATTATGTATGATGGACATACAAGGGAAAATATTGGAGCGCATGATCAGCAACAGGATGGAGTGTATAATTGAAGAGACCAGGGAGCTTGCCGAGCACCAGTATGGCTTTCGAAAGTGCCGATCTACTCTGGACGCGATTGGCCTAGTAGTAAACACAGCCCGATCAGCCATAAGTGGAAAGCGGTCCAAGGGCGAAACAAAGAAGCACTGATTTCAGATTTTTCTTTCAAAAGCAAAATATCTCGGTTTTCCTCCCCCGCTTCCCTATCTTAAACTTAACAGATTTCGGAGGAGAAAAGGCGAAGTGGTAAAAAAACTAGTCAAGTACTCGGCTAGGCTTGAATGGGTGCGTGGGCCTGGCTAACTAACAACAATTACCGAAAGTTAAATTGTTTTTCAATTTTTAATTGAATAGCATCGTAGCAAGCTATCGTAGCAAGTAAGTAAAAGTGTATTAGCGTGCGAACTAATTAGTGCGGCTGTGCCTCGGGTGAACGCGACGCGACACGGTTAGTGTGACGCAATGCATCTCGACGAACGCGGTCATAGCGGCGAGCCGAGTGCCGTGAGGTCTCGTCGCCTGTTGCGAATGATGTAAGCTCTCGATCGTTCTCGCTATCGTTCCTTCCTCGCAAACCTTAATGAGTTTTATAACCCACGACCCTGTTCCTTGAGCTAGCCGAGCTCAACTCCCACGCCGTCAGGCCCAGTTTATAGGCGCCGAAATTTGTATGTATGAAAAATATGTAATTATTATATATTTTCTTTATTCATAAATTTTATTTTATTAAGATATTTTTTCTGACAAATAAAATATTACTCACACACACACACACACATACACACACATACATAAATATATAAGCAACAAACTAAGCATCAAAATTATGTGATACTTATTTCAAAAAGAAACTTACATTTTCGAACACAGTAAACCGCCAAGGAATCACAGCAGAATCTTGTAGATGCGTAATCAGCTGTGTACAGTTTTTTTGTGTTTAAAAACAAATACACAAACTTTCACACAGTAATGATGTAAAGACGATAAGGTGAACTCTAACCTACTATAGTTCATGACAGTACCCACGACAGCATCTATATGTGGCGCTACAGTTAAATCACGTAGCTTCGTGTTTAGCAACGATTCTGGTTATTTCTATTTCTCTAGATTTTTAATTGTAAAAAAAAAACAATGACTAATTTAATGTCTACAGCTTGGGGCAAGCTAATGCAAATTTTCTTAAATATTCCGAATATAAAAAAATACGACACAAAGACAAATGAACAGCAAATAAGGAACATGTAAATATGATTTATTCCCAGACATTTAAATACATTCGGTATTGAAATCATTCTTATTTAAGGAGATAGGTTATATCATACAGAATAACAGAAAAATATTATACTGAAAAATATTATAATACTTATTCAGAATATGATCGAATTAGCAGCACATACATACATGCGCGCGCGCACGCACACTAATAATAATAATAATAATAATAAAAATAATAAAATAATAATAATAAAAATTCTACTACTAATAATAATAATAATATAATAATAATATTGTAGAATATAATATAAAAATGATATAATTTTAAAATCTGACCTGGTCCATCGATGACGGCTTGGATATCCGTGATATCCTCATCATTCAGTGTATAGTGTATACCTTCAGGGGGATTGCCATGTAATTCATAAAGCTCACGGGACACTTGTCGAATAATATAAGGTGGAAGATTTTCAACATTTGAAACCTAGAAAACATAAGTTATTCTGAATAAATTATGATTGATAATGAACAATGAATGAATAGAATCCTAAATCAGCAACAAATTAAAATTGATATGAACTCAAAATTGATTTTGAGATAAATAAATGTACTTTTTTATTATTATTTTTACAGAGTACGCATATTCTTGCAGGAAATAACGCTCGTACGGAGGAGATGACTTAATAACTACGGCGGTGTTGCAGTAAGCTGACATTCGTCAGCTTGCATGTATAAATAAATTGTCTATTTCTTCCGCGAGTGGTAGTATACGAATTGAGGCATATGTCACTAACGATATATGTCCCGCACAGGTACAGTTATAACTGTTATACGCCTTAACTATCTACAAAATAAAATGACTGTCCGCAGAAGTACATGCACTGTTCACGTCCGCAAAGAGTGATCAAAGTATCCGTGAAAAATCATGTTCGCGAAAAATAATTTTTGTCCGTAAAAGGTTAAAATCCTGTCTGTGTCCGCAGGAGTAAATTTAAATATTTTATGAACAACACTTACTTACACTACTTTATGAACAATGAACAAATTTCTTTTTTTCTTCTATAATTCTTTAAATATTTTCGGTAATGACACATTAAAATAATATTATATAATTTGTATAATTCAAACAATAAACTCGTATACATTTTAATAGTTTTAAAATTATTGTTACCAGCTGCTCCATGATACGTTTAATATATATTTTTGCTGTCTTTTAATAGATTCTAAGGTAATATGATAACAAACAGCAAAGAATTACTAATAAAATGTTCTGTACTGTACTTGAACGTACAAAATTACATGGACAAATAATTAATTTGAATATTTATAGGTATAAAAAATGTCTAAGAAATTTAATTATACAAGTGTAAATTAAAAGGAATAATATATACGTTTTAAATGACACTTCTTAAAGTTATTCAATTTTTAAAATAGTAAAATAACACATTTGACAGACGATACAAATTTATATATATATATATATATATATATATATATATATATATATAAAAGTATATATAAACGTGTATGTAGGTCTGCATGCATATATAATTTTTGAACATTAGTAATATTTATTTATTTAAAAGAAATTAATTTTATATATTTGAAATAGTAGTTTATATTGATACATAATAAGAAATATCTTTAACATATTCTAGCTTTGTTTAATGCAATGTTCTATCGTTATATCTCGTTGTAATTTTTACAAGTCTATCTGTAACTTTTGTAAATTTTTTAGAGGGTGGTTCTGGAGCTACTTGAATTTGTATCTGGATTATCCATAGATCAGTGCGAGACTGTTCATCAATTAACGTAATAAAAAGTTTCTAAATTGTTGGCTTTTTACACTTTAAAAGTTCATTAAATGCTCTATGCCACCCTTCCACATGGTTGTACGTTCGTGGTAAATTACTTTGGACAGCTTTATACTGATTCCAAAGATGAATCGAATATCTGGGGAGTAACCTTTTTCCCCGCCTATCTACGCGACCAATATACTGCAGGATAGAAACATATGCTAAGGCCATTAGCAATTTTACTTTTCTATTAAATTCCTAATAAAAATAAATATCCTGCACATAGTTATACTTTAAGTCATTATCGCAAACTTTTCTATAAACTGTTTGACAATAATGAAAATAACAATAACGTATTGTTACATTTGGAAATTCTTCTTTCATGACATTACCTATACCCAGCTCTAAATCAATTAGTATTAATGTAGGATTCAAATCATTATTTAATCTTTTTAGTGCTTGAAGAAGTTTTTGTAAATTTGAGTACATTTCCCAGATAATAAACAATAAACTAATGGTATAACAGAATTATTTATAATACTCTAAATACTATATAATTGCTGGAATAAACTTGGACACGCACTAAAAGTTGCGTTACAAAACCAGTGATCAGTCAAGGCCAATAGACGTAAGTTACGTGATGTTGTTAATATTATTATTCTCTCCTCTTCATTTCCGCTATCAAACATTATGAATTGCTTATTTCGCTTTGTTTTTAACCTCTCTAAAGGTATTATAAACTCCTCTCTTGTAGCTGGATTTAGTAAATCGGAACAATATTTTTCCTTTCCACGTATTTCTTGTAATGTGCGTTTTAATGATTATAATCGTAACAGATTTATAGCTTATGCATCCGGTAGATTGCTCGTATTATTAACAATAATACGCTGTAAACTGCTATCAGTTTCTTTTACTTCTTTTTTATGTCATGAACTACTTTTTCTTTTGATACGAAAGCTGGATTAGTTGCATAATTATAATCGGTTAAATTGATAACGTCAATTTCATTTGTTGTTGCGCGACCTGAGAAACTTTTTGTTTTATACTCACTACACTTCCAGTATGTACGCTTATTATGATTACTTTCGCAATAAAAAATGAAGCCATCTAATATTAGCCTATCTTGACCCTTTGAACTTTCGAAAAATTGAGACTCCATTTTCCTGAAAGTACGTTTTATGCTAAATTTTAGCATCCCAATAATTTTATTTCATTCTATTTACTGTACGTACTTATTCAAAACTTAATGTAACGATATTACATCAGATCATCTGTTTGAATTTTAATACTTTATCACAGCTTTGAATGCAAAAATATCCATGATTTGCCTTTGCAGTGTGCTTTTTATCCCGTATTCTCTCTGTACTCCAACCCAAAAACTCGTCCTATATCACTATATGCATAATGTTTATCAACTGCTTGATGCTTTCTAACCTATAGTCGATTGGAAAATCCATCAATTTCGCATCAGGCCCGTGACAAATTCTGAACAAACTGAAGAATTTTCACAGCTCACTGATCTATTAGAACCATCGTAGAAAGTGTGTTTGCATGTGAAAATTATTTCATTTCATAATTAAAGATCAAATCAAAGTAAACTTCTAACCAAATTTAGATTTCATTGGAACAGATAAGTTTTTTATCAATCTGTAAACATTTTATTTAGGCTTTGATTCTAAGCTCACGAAATGATTCAATCAATAAAAACAAATCCATTGCTATTGAATTCATTAGGTTAAAATACACAAATGTCTCATGGATCACAAAAAATTCAGGCAATTTCTAAACTTGTTAAAGACCTAATCAATAATGACTTGTGTAAATCGATGCTATTCTTGTTTCCAAAACTTTTAACAGGAAACATAAAAGATCCTACCATAGTTGCCCAGACAAAAACTAAGAAAACCAATGTTAAAAACGCTTCAGTGGTGTATATGTCGAAAAAATAGTTGATGGAAAGAAATATTGATAGGACAAGGATGTCGGTAAATAAAATCAGAACACTTGCAACTTCTACAATAACATCCAATGCTGAAAATACGGAAGTCAATTGTGCGCCTAATAATGTGAAGCAGGTCAGCAGGTAAATCACGCAACTGCTGAGGCCAAAGATATTATAAAAATTGTTCCCAATGATTTCCTGACCAAGTTGCTAGATTCCGAAAGTAATTTTGGAGATGATGAATGAGTCTATGCATGACGATTTATTATTTCTATTTACTTATACCGACCTAATCTTTAATAATGAAATAATTAATTTCCGATAGGTTTTCAAAACAAGATTCCGTCTTAACCAATTCAAACCCAATCAATTACCAGCGATAAATGCTACAATCCTGGGCCATGACTGTTTTGTGCAACCCCTCAAAGGAATGCAAACGCGGATACCGGGAAGGTTTTCGCGACCCTATAAGAAGTGTAGTTTTAGTGGGCATGCTTAGCGATAATCCCGCGTCAGGAGAGTTTAAATATCGGCGACTGCCTTATGTGAAAAGCAAAGCTATTTATTTTCCTTTACAGAATAATTTAATTGATAGTTATATTTATTATTAAAAGTATTAGCGTATTTCCATTACGCACACAAATAGAAACAGATGGTCACGTGACTCATGAATCGGCGCTAAAATATTCAATAAGTACATGCATTGCTGTCATGGCGGCAGCATCGCATCTACACAGAAGAGAGTATAGACACGCATACGGGCGGTGCGACTGAGAATCTGGATTTTGATGCTCTCTTGTACGGTGTATTGGCGTGCACGAATCGATATTTGTTGTGCTCGCACTCGTTTTACTCCGTGGCGCGCACCGACATTCAGCATGCGTGCACGAGAAATGATAATGCGCGCACGCTGTCTGACGAGTCTGTAGCGCACGCGTCGCCGTTTGCGCAGTTGTATGCACAGTCCCTCGGCGTGCCTTCTTTTTTCCATATATCGAATTCGTCCCATTAAAAATAACAGTATTAAATGTTTTGCAATGTACGATTGAATACATCTTTCGACTTTATTATTCAAGGTACTGTTCGGAATCAAGACAAGAATTTTGCTATGCTTTAGTGTTTTGGCTGAGCAAGGATTTTTTTATTAAAAACACGTTGTGTATGACGACAACACGTCAACGTGTGAATTAGTAGTCATTGCGGATCTGGCATCTACTACGAGTGTCAAACTTTTGATTTTCATTACAATAAATTGAAGTATACGTTGTGACGTGGCAAAACCCGCAAACAAATTTTCTCTTTTGTCTACGGCCCTCTTATCCGCGTCACTATTATTTATGTTCCTCCGGATCCCGGCCTGGATCTCAGAGGGGAGACCGCTAGATCAACCCGAATCGGGGAAATCAGGAATGTCGGAAAAATTCACTCAGATTGGTTACAATCGAATTTATCTCTTTATTTCGATCTCCAAAAAGTTACAGTTTCCGCCGCATAACAGTACTATGCTCTCCCTATCCTTCTCCCTATCCTTCTCTCTCTCTCTCTCTCTCTCGACTTCGGCGAGGTCGGTAACGTTGCGCGCTATCTCTCAGCGCTCGGAGAGTGGCTGTCGCCTCGTGTTTCTCCCCTCTCACGCCCGCTCGCGAACACAAGGCGGACCCGGCTTCCTGGAATCGACGCCGCGCGCTACTCGCCTGTCAACTCTCCCGATTTTTCCTGTATTCTCCTAAACGACTCGCGTTTTCTCTCGCGTTTGTTCTCGTCTTCTTCTCGCGCTTTCCCGCGTTTCTCTATTCTCTCACTCTTTTGCTTACTCACTCTTCTCTCTCTAACACACACGGACAAGAATTCGATGCTCTGTCGCAGCAGAGTTACACTTCGCGCCCGCGACTCTTTTTTCCGGAATCTTCTCCCCTCGTTGGTCTTCTGCGAACTCTCGTCTATTCCTCGCTTGTCGGCTGTTCCCTCGAATTTCCTTGTCCTCATGTTAACGTTCCTTCTCTTCTCCACTCGCATAAAAACACAGAAAATCGCAAGTAATAATTGCAAAAAGCAATTATTATTTACCCGGAGAAGAGCGGCCTTGCGACGGATATCGTATCGTCGCAACGTCTTCTTTTTAATTGTATAGATTTTACCTTAATAATTTTTAACATATGCTAGTAGATAAGCTATGGGAATTCTGGCTCACTCAGAGCTAGAATCCCCATTACTTCTGGCTTACTCCCTTGAGCTAGAATCCCCAATACTTCTGGCATACTCCACTGAGCCAGAATCCCCATTACTTCTGAAACTTTCCCTCCTGTGCCGACAAGTGTTGACCTATGTAAGGGGACAGATTTGCCACCTCTAATCCAGGCCTCGCCATGATCGCGACGATAGATTACTCCAACTTCTCGAAACGTAAGGCGTCTAGGAGGCATTTCTCCGCCTGCGACTACGCAGAGTGCCAGCGTTTCGGCACGACATGATGGAGCTGTATCTCCTGCGAGCATCGTTTACACGAGTGTGCGCAAAGTGCCATGTGCGACATCTGCGACCCAACCAATGACAAACTGGTGTGTGACGTGTATGATCCTCATGCTGCGGTTAAACATGCCCAGGAAGCTGGCAACTTCGTCGTGAGTCAGGGCGTGGATGCCGCCGGGACTGGCACGGCTTAAATTGGTGACACGGCTCAAACTGGTGACTTGCTGAGTGAGGTGAAGAAGGCGCTCTAGCTGAACTATGCTGACATTAAGGTGTTTCAGCTCCCAAATTGACATCTCCGATCTGAAGTCGATGAGGATGCAGATCATGAAAGTCATGACCCGTCGAAGTGCATTTGATGCTGGCATTGCATCATTGCCGGCTAATTCAGGACAGAACAAAAACAAAGCTGCTCCCTCATCGGAACCCCAGTTTATTGATGACTTTGCTGGTGAACTCCAAGATCGCATGTCTCGTGCTTGCAACGTTAGGATGTAGAAAGTTCCGGTGGATGCTTCACCCGATCTGGATAGGGTCCGTCAGTGCTTGGCCAATAGCTCCAACATCAACTTGGCCTGCTTGTCTGTTAGAAGATTCCCCAGACCCTCGTCCGGAAGCACTCTCTGGTAGACCGTACCCGTAATCAGAGTAAACAGTTTAAGAAACTTCGCGCTGAGGCCGATGTTCACAACCGAGCAAATCCAATTCACGGCACAGCTACCTTGGTTGATGGAAGAAGGAGGTCTAGTAGCCAGAGTCCAAAAAACTTATTAGCAGAGAGTCAGCAAGGAGTAAGGAGATCCTGATGTACTACCAGAATGTCCATTCGGTTAGTAGCCACGCCAAAGTCTCTCTCTTTAGATCTAAAGTCTACCAGCTCTCTTCTCTTCCGGACATTATCGCTCTAACCGAGACTTGGCTCCAGCCTAATTTTTCTTCCAGCGAGCTCGGATTGCAAGTCTATAGCATCGACAGGCACAATAGGAATCTGACTGCTGATGCAGTTTCACGAGGAGGAGGCGTACTCATTGCAATCAGGAATTCCATCCATGCCCTGAAGCTGGATATAGCTACTACAACGGAACAGCTGTTCGTTAGGCTTTCTTCCAGGAAGCTCGTCATTTGTCTGCTACTTCCGGCCAAGGTTAGATCTCTCTTCCTTCAAGAAACACACTTTTTGGGTTGATTAACTGTCGCTTAAGTACAACGACCACCAATTTATAGTTGTAGGGGACTTTAACTTCCCACATCTGGCCTGGAGTGTAAATCCATTGTCTTGCAGGGCCATAGCCTACCTTGAGCCTAATCTCAGGCTCTCAGCCGAGCACATCTGCTCCACGTAATCCTCGCTGAATCTCATCCAGGGTCTCTTGATGGCAAGGTTTATTCGCTGGACCTGCTGTTCACACCCGATGGACGCGTCTCACTCTTAGATGTCCAAGAAAATATTCTTCCTCCTGACATTTACCATGCTGCTCATCTCTTGAAGATTTTCTCGCCAATGTTACTTTGTGCAAATTTGTAACGTCCGTAAACGTAATTTTTATTTGGCTGACTATAGTGCCATTAATCGTTCGTTTCATCTCATTAACTGGGACGCCGTCCGCGGGAGTGCTGACATTGACGCACTTGTTGATAGCTTTTATGTGAACGTTATAACATTATGAAGAATCATGTCCCTTTCTCGAGGCGGCGCTCTGATACCTATCCCGGCTGGTACGACGTCAAGCTTATTGCAGCGATTTGCAATAAAAAAGAGGGTCTATAGTCTTGCGAAAGAGTCCCTCTCCAAATTGAATTTAGGCGATTGAGAGCTATTTGGCTATCCCGAACTAACAATAAGTATCATTCCTTTATCGAGGCCACCGAGGCTAAGATCAAGTACAATATCCGGGTCTTTTGGTCGTTTGTAAAGGGTCTGCGTAGCGAATCGGGTTTGACCTCCTATGTTTGTTCTGAAAACAGGTTAATCCACGATGATATGTCAATTGCCAACGCATTCTCTTCCCAGTTCCTGTCAGTTTACTCGAGGGACTTAGTTGCTACTGTTGCTCCCTTCGATGACTTGGAGCCTGTTCTAAACTTTGTCGCCGCGCCTCAAATAATATTTACAGAATTCTGATGATAGAACACATGATTAAATATATGAAAAGCATGTATGAAATACAAAAAACTATAATTTTTTTTAAATGACTCTAAAAAATGACTCTACTAATAACTAACAAATCACATAATTCTTTTCGTTTTTAATTTTCAAAATTTGACGTTTATTCTTTTTTTTTTCATAATTATTTATCTGCGCATTTACGTTTTAAAATTACATCGACATCGATAATGTACAATTAATTGTTACAATATTTTCTCTAAACCTGTTTTTAATTTTATAAGTATGATTATTTTAATAACAATACATTAACAACGTACAAAATGTCTCAAAAGAACGATTTAAGAATTGAGTAATACGAACTTTTTACGTGTTGTGTTAGGCTGCCGAAAGTTACGCTAATGCGAAGAGTACGGCAGACTAACCTAACTAACGCAAAGTCTGTATTACGCTTGCAAATTTTCAAATTATTTTTCTCAATGTTTTGTACGTCAGGTGTACTGTTGAAAAATTTGGATAAATTTAAAATCCGCTCTCTAGTTTCGAAGTTTACAAAATATTGTGTAATTTTTTTTGCACTAATACAGTCTAAGTATATTTGTTTATATTCTATACAAATTTTGTGTAACATACAAAAAGTGAAAATTTACATATTTTGTGTATCATAAATATCTACCTTGTATTTTGGCTTTTTCACTAAGTCTCAATTTTCCCACAATTAGACGAAACATTCCCATTGTTTTTTTTTTTTTTTTGCCTATCTAATTAATATTTTTCGTCTTTAGAATTTGTGCCGTAGACATAAACAAAGTCGCCTCTTCTATTCTTACGGAACTAAACACATAGAAAAGTGAGTATAAAATTGAAAAAGTTGTAAATATAAATTAGCTTACTAACAATATAGTTAGGTAAAGTTAATATTATATTCTACAGTTCCAGAGAAATGATAGATAAAAATGATTAAAGATTACAAAAACTTTACATTTGAATTACTTATACCTTTTTAACAATATACATACAAACATTTCTGATCTATATATTTATTTAGAAATGTATGACAAGGAAAAAATTTAAAACAAACCAAAATATGTGACGGTCTTACCTTAAAATTGTATTTTGTACATGTAAGTTCAATTATTACTATAATGCGTTATATTATTGAGATTGACATGGAGAGATACTGTTCTTCATTGCATGCCGCACTGCGACTGAACAGCTAGAGGTTTAAGAGGTCTCAGCCAGATCCCATGATATATATATATATATATATATATATATATATACATACGTCGATGAAAGACAAAACCCGTATGCAACAGCGATAAGAGAGAGTCTTTTGCACTGCACCGCAGAGGTGTTTTTATGCAATGGAACGATAAAATTATTTTTCAGTTTTAGATCAATAAATGCTGATTATCAAAATTACGTAAAAGTTTACAATAGATATAAACTTCTTACAATTATTCAACAATTTTCAATATTAATTTCATGTAATGCAGATAAATATTTTCTGAAAGTTTACTATATTTAATACAAAATTTCTGTAAAATAACTGTATTTTCCACACAATCTGATAATTCATTTAAGCTTACATTTATGTAAAAGATTACTATATGATTGCATACACTCTAAGGTAAATATCAAATTTTAAATTTACACAAAATTTACTTTTATAGTTTAATAACAATAATAATTTTCATTAATGTACAATTTCTAAAGTAATATTAACATTATTTAGTAAATATAAACTTATGTATAAAACTATTTATAAATTTTATAAATGATTTATGCTGAAACGGTTACAACCCTTCATGGTCTTATATGCGCAAATGAATTTAGTTTTTTAATATAGAGTAATGCACATTTACTGATCTGCGTCGTAATTATCACGAGAGATCAAAAATAGAAAATGGATTTTAAATTTATTTTTTTTTATAACGTCTATTATTATATGAATAGAGGTCCGGGATACCAGGATGTGGAAGAATATTACAATATTGGAATCCTTTTTAATTATGTTCAAATATAAAATTAATGTATTTAACTAATTTTTTTGTGTGTGAATATTGCATAATTATTGCATATATTCTTTTTTAACAAAGTAAATTAACAAGTAGTTTTCGTTTTACAAAAAGTTTGTTGGCAGATACGCTTTAAATTGCGTTATCTACATCTAATTGCGATAATATGAAAAATATTTTATATTTTGTATAAGCTTCGAATTGCGTTATCAGTTAATAATCGAAAAATTTTTACAAGTGTTAGATATGGCTAATAATTGTATTATATCTACTCAAGGCGTAAATTGCTCTTGAGTAGAGAAGAGTCGCTTAAATTGGAGCTAGTGATTTTTATAGCCCACGCAGGGCCTTTTATAGGCAGGTAAGAGAGCGCGGATTGAGCCGCCGAAATAATTCGCACATTCACACCTCACACCTACATACATATTAGCATGCGAGGATGCATACGCTTCGCCGCTGCTGCGTCATCGCGCGCTTCTATTTCACACACACATTCATAATACCTGTGCAAGCTACGCCGCTGCGTGCTCGCTTTCATTACGCAACTATAACTATGCACTAGTATGTAGCTGTTGTGCCGCTGCTGGCTACTCGGCTGTAGTGTTTATGTATATACTGTAATACAGTCGAGTAACTTCAGTTTTTTGTTTATTTTGGCATACGCGACGGATCGTGTACCAGGCATTACATAGTCCCCTAGTGAAAATTTTTTAACTATGAAAAAAATGTTGTCTCTACTTATTAATAGTTATTGTCTGTTGTATTTATTTTTGTATTCATTCACAGATCATAAAATTTTATATCTGAAAAAAAACTGAAGAGAACGCTAGCAAACTAAATAAAACTGAAGACAACAGAAGATTACTGTTGTATGTGACTTAATTCCGACAATTTTCTGCTGACAGCTGCAGTTCATAACTGTTTTCTTTAGTTGTATTTATTTTTATTTTTCGCTAGGGATTTAAAATATCGTTATAGTTTAATATCAAAGTAAGTATTGTATTATTTATTATATTTCAGTACAGGATATAAAAATTATGATTGTTATAATTCTACAATTTACATTATATTATAAATGTATATAAAAAACCGCTGTCTATTCTTTGACACGTAGCATTCTTCAAGATTATGTATTGCTTTAATATTAAAATTGTTTTTACTTCATAGATAATTCTTTTAAGTTTTTATAATTTTTGACATTTGTCACGATAACGCGCGCCATTTGCCAGAGGGACATAAACAGAAGGACTTCAGATCTGCTTGATGAAAGGAATTGGAATTGAAGTAGTCTATAGTATAGTCATTATAAGCTTTAATAATCATGATTTTGTCAGAAAAGTTTAACATTTAGTTTCCAAGTTATATTGGCTAGGACAGTTTGCGGAAAGCGTCTAAAATCATTAGTAATCGAAAAATTGCTATAATAATAGCGCACATCCATAACTGAAAATCTTGTTTTTCACAAATTGGTTAGGAAAATACAGAAAAAAACGAGCCTAATAATAGATTAAAATCTATTAAATAGAAGCTGAGAACTAAGCGATGCAGTTTACAGTTATATAGAGTATACAAGGTAAAAAAACAAAATTTTGAAGTCTAATCTCATCTAATTATCTAAGCCTAATATCATCGCTAACTAAATCTAAAATTTGAACTTGATAATTGTCTTTTTACTCCAGTTATCGAGTTACGTAGAAAGACAACTTTTTTCAGTTTTTGATGTTTTTCTCAGGAACTGCCACATGAAATGACTTTAAATTAAAGTAGTGTATAGTCCTAATAACCTTCAATAACTATGCTTTTTTAGAAAGGTTTGACATTTAGTTTTCGAGTTAAAACGATTTCGAAAAATCGCTCTTCATGGTGTATAACATAAGAACACCGAATGATAGCATAAATTTTCGATGGTAAAAAGATAGGTAATTTTATTCTTTTTCAGGTACATATCAGGTGCGATTCACTTTTATTAACTTTTCCAATCAGTTTATAAAAAAAAAACTGAAATCTCAAAAGTAAAATTCACCATAGAAAAAGAATACGCGTTCACAAAATGTAGAAACGGACTGTTTTCCCACTATGTACTAGTAAAAACAGAGAAAATAAGACTTAATAGGTTAAAATCTACTAAGTAGAAGCTGAGATACAGGCATATACAAACGAACACACAAACACACACACACACACCAAACTCACCTAGAAGCCGCAGAGGTTTATCACCTCACCAGTTCTGCATGTAGAGACGCAGGTGATAGGGAAATGAAGGTTGATGCAGACAGAGATAAGAGAGCTGCATGCATAACGCAGAGGAATGCGCACTTGGATCGCCTTGGCAGCAGAATCGATGAACTGATGGAGTATGTCAGGGCCAGACACAATGTGCACAAGCAAATTAAAGACCTTACCGAAACCATAAGGGCAAGCTACAAGAATCTCTGCATCGCAGAAGATAACTTACTGCAATGCCAGCGCCCAGAAACACAGAGAAGGGAAACCCAGACAACCCCAAGCCTCAGATCCCGATAGGTGGCTACAACGGAAGAAGTCCCAATTACTCCACAGAATGCAAGTAGAGGAAACAAAGGAGCAGATAATCAAGATGAAAAGATAGCGTGGCAGAAAGTCGTCATAAAAAAGTCAAAAAAAAAGGAGAAAAAGGCAAGCAAAGAGGATAAAGTCCCTGGCGTTGCAAAAAAGAACAGGGCCAGCAAGAATGGACAGAAGCAGGCAAGACCTCCTAGACCAGATGCGTTTAGACAAGGCTGCAGAAGGAAAGAGCTATGCAGACATTTATAGTGACCACACTGTTTCCCCTTTAACTGGAAGTAACAGCTATTCCTGAAGCGGGGGCGAATGACGTAATCATTCCAGCAATCACAACAGAGAAATTACTGGTTGCATACAAAAAATTGGAAACAACAAGGCTCCAGGCCTGGATGGCATACCCAATATTGCATTGAAACAAGTTATACAGGCACGCCTCGATGTGTTTATGGACTTGTACAACTCATCTCTTAAAGAAGGGACGTTTCCTAAAAACTAGAAGAAGCAACGCCTGTTGCTACTACCGAAAGGAGATAAACCACCTGGAGAAGCTTCCTCATACAGACCACTCTGCATGATGGACACTTCGGGCAAGATCTTATAGCGCATAATCGGCGTTAGAATTGTTATAATAAATCGAGTCATGGTTAAAATAGAATATAAGTTTAATATAAATACTTTTATTTACATATGCTTGCCATACAGTGCTTATAGCTTTGAGTCTGATGATAGAGAACAACCTGCGAGTTGGTCGTCGTTGCTTTTATATAGAGTCGAACAGTGTTTACTGTTTACAGTTATACAATATAATATGTATACATTCAACAAGAATAGACCAAGTCATTGAAAAACCGGCAGACTTGTGGAATATCAAAACAACTTCAGAAAAAAAACACTCCACTCTTGATGCCATAAGCTTAGTAGTTGACACCGCTAGAACTGTAACAGCAGGATAAAGATGGATAAGAGGATCCAAGAAGTACTGTGCTATTATTATACTGGATGTTAAAAATGCGTTCAACTCAGCTAGCTGGGGCAAGATACAGAAGGTACTACGGAAACAAAAGGTACCCGCACATATAAGAAGGATATTTCTGACTACCTGGAAGGCAGAATCCTTTTGTATGATACAAAAACCTATCAAGTAACCGAAGGGATCCCACAAGGGTCAGTGCTCGGCCCACTATTATGGAACATCATGTACGATGGCGTACTTAGGCTAGATCTGCCTGATGGAGCAACAGTTGTAGGGTTTGTAGATGACATTGCAGTAGTGGTAGTAGCAAAGCAGAAGGACGTGGTGACGGAAATTGCTAACGAGGCACTAAGTATAATTCACGATTGGCTAAAGCAAACTGTACTTGAGCTTGCTAGCCATAAAACAAGGGCTATTCTTATATCCAGTATAAAGAAAATAGAGACAATAACGCTGTCAGTAGAAGGACATGAAATAAACTCTTAGCCGATCATTAAGTACCTAGGAATCACCATAGACGCCAGACTAGAGTTTAACCCATTAACGTCCAAAACAGAGAAATCGTAACTCTGTTTTCAAATGTAAATCTATCACATATTCCACGGACATATTCAAAGCAAACATACTTTTTCTTAAGTATTTTTTTCTCTACTTTCCATTTCTGGTATCAGAATTGCGTATTTTTCACTCAAAAATCCAATATGGCGACGTTAAAAAAAAAAATGCAAAATTTCGATACTTTTTTTTTAAATCCAATTTCTTGTTGTGTTAACGTTGAGGACAGAACTTTATTTTTCAACTATGAGTGCATAAATGAGTTGTACTTTAAATTCAGTTTGGTCCCGAATCCAGAAATTCAATATGGCTGCTAGAAAATGGCGCCTGAAGCGCAAAATCTTTCCCAAACTTTCACGAATTTTTTTCTCGAATATAATGCATTCGACGAAAAAATCAATAAGAATAAAAAGTGCTTAGAATCAATCAAGGAATATGTCTAAATTTTTTCACTGAGTTTGGAGCAACTTTTTTATTTTTGCCAATTGGCAATTTATGACAAATTGGAAAATTTCATCGAATCGTCTCGAAAAAATTCAGATATACTTCTTGGTAAATTCTAAGTACTTTTTATTCTCTAACTTTTTCTTATATAACGCTTTGTTTTTGAGTAAAAAATCAAAAACCTTAAAATTCTTAAGATTTTTCGAAATTCAAAAAAAAATCAAAAACTTTAAAATTTTTTGTTCCATATGCACTGTTTGGTCAATTATGAGCAAATTTACTTCAAATTTGTGCCCGAGTATCTGTCACATTCCAGATTATATGATTTTCGCATTGAAAAATTCTCATTTCTTAACCGTTGATGTACAACGTTTCCCGACACTTACCGCGTGGAGGTGAATGAGTCAAAGCATCTTGTCTTTTTTTAATCTTTTTTTTTTTTTTTTTTGCTTTTTACTAGGGTTTTATTTATGTTTTTGATTTTTTATAGTTTTATAATTTTTATTTTTTTTAAGGAACTGTTATGATTTTTTATAAAACACCTTTTTCAATAAAAATTATTGCATTTTTTGCAAAATTTGTTTGTCCTAATGACAGATGGCTTGCAACAGCAGAGCTTCTGTTGTTTGAGGGATACTGTTTCATGAACAATGTCATCAACTTTAGGTCTAGTCAGATAGTATTTCACAATATCCATCAGAAATTCTTTTGAACTTTTTTTGTGACTTGGATTAGCAAAATTAGAAAGTACTACTGCATTGGTGACAGCGGCCTGAAGTAATCTAATAAAAACCACCCACGTCCACTTTTTTGATCGAATGCATGGCATAACATCATTGCAATGGCCATCATGAACATCAACCCCTCCCATCAACCTATTATAAAGATGAAATGCATTAGGAAAAGGTATGTCTATTTTTGATTTTAATTCTTTGGAATATATTTTCGAGGGTAACAGTGGTGTTACTCCAGATGCTGTAGAAATTATTGAAATCGGTTGAGAATCAGTAATAGTAATTAAATTCATTCCGCTCTTCTGATCGTGCTTTGTGGCGTATGTGCCTCTTGTTGATTTTTTATCAATATAATTTTTTTCTTTTATCCTATTTTCTCTAATAGTACCAGTGGGACGTAAACCCATTTTTCTTAAATGTACAAAAAGGTATAAGCTTGTGAAGTAATTGTCCATGTATAGATGGTAAAGGCGTACTTTACGAAAAGTTAGCGTTGAAAAAAAATTGTCAAGTAAGTTCATTACTACCCGAGTTCCTAAAGCACATTTGGCTAATTTATCCCCAATAGTTGAATTCTTTCCACAGTATAGATCAAAATCTAATAAAAATCCATCTAATGTACATAGACCCCAAAATTTCAGACCGAATCTAATTGGTTTGCCGCGAATAAACTGTTTCATACTAGTTCTAGCGTAGCATTTGGCCATCATTTCATCTACAGATATCGCGGTTTGAAAGTACCCGAACAATTTTATGTTTCTACGAAACAGATTCATGACTTGACGAACTCGCCAAGCTTTATCATTGCAATCTTCATCCCCTGGTTTTGATAATTTCAACTTAGATTTTATATTTTCAAATGTACGGCGTCCCATAGCCGATTTCACTACATCACTAGATAAGAAGGGATCATTAGACCAATAATCTCTTTGACTTTTCCTTTTATTGAATGCTGAGAAAAGTATTATTCCTATAAATATATTCAAATCTGACATTGTTAGACTCCAATTATTCATCTTAGTTGATTCTATAATATAATTTTTAATTTCTTTGCAAAAAAATGTCTGAAATAGGTCAACTGGACTCATATTCTTAATGTCTTTCTTATGACTATCAGATAATAATATTTCATTTTCAACTTTGCAGGAATAACTTTTTTCTCCGTCGATCCATTTATAAATATATTCATTTTCCAATTTAGATTGATCATTCGTATAATTATTAGAAGTTTCTGCCTATGTACTCAGTAATAAGTGATCAATAGATTCAGAACCAGAATCTTCGTCACTCTGACCAGAACTGCCCGAATCATCTGGATTAGGTACCGAAATATTATGATCATCGTTATCATCAGAATAATCTTCTTCAGACTCTGATTGAGATCTTACATTTCTCCGGCGTTTTTGAGCCATTACAATTTTAAAGCTTGAAAAGCTAAATGCACAAGTAAAATATTTACGCTAATATTTAGAACACTAACAGTATAGTAGACAAAGAGTGAAAAAACTAAAGATTCTTCAAAATCGATTTATGAACATTCAATGATGATTCACTATTTTGAAATTCAGATAAAAACATTACAAAAGCTTTTGGCAAAATTCGGCAAATTGAATATAGTAATTAAATTCAGACTTTTTATGAAACAATTCCAAAAGTTGCATAACTCAAATTTTTTAAGGTTTTTGATTTTTTACTCAAAAACAAAGTGTTATATAAGAAAAAGTTAGAGAATAAAAAGTACTTAGAATTGACCAAGAAGTATATCTGAATTTTTTCGAGACGATTTGATGAATTTTTCCAATTTGCCATAAATTGCCAATTGGCAAAAATAAAAAAGTTGCTCCAAACTCAGTGAAAAAATTTAGACATATTCCTTGATTGATTCTAAGCACTTTTTATTCTTATTGATTTTTTCGTCGAATACATTATATTCGAGAAAAAAATTCGTGAAAGTTTTTAAAATAAATAAACTTTAAATTCAGGACCAAACTGAATTTAAAGTACAACTCATTTATGCACTCATAGTTGAAAAATAAAGTTCCGTCCTCAACGTTAACACAACAAGAAATTGGATTAAAAAAATAAAAGTATCGAAATTTTGCATTTTTTTTAAACGTCGCCATATTGGATTTTAGAGTGAAAACTTCGCAATTCTGATACCAGAAAGGGAAAGTAGAGAAAAAAATACTTAAGAAAAAGTATGTTTGCTTTGAATATATCGGTGGAATATGTGATAGATTTACGGTTGAAAACAGAGTTACGATTTCTCTGTTTTGGATGTTAATGGGTTAAGCAGCATCTTGAAAGGGCAAGCAATAAGGCAGCAAAAGTCGATGCTGCACTATCGAGACTAATGCCAAATCTAGGTAGGCCGACATAGGGCCAAAGGTTACTCCTAGCCATTGTAACTAGATCAATTATGTTATACAGTGTCCTAATATGGACGGACGCAATGCTGGTGGAGTCATATGCACGAAAGCTGTCAACAGTTTATAGGAGAAGTGCATTGCGGGTCGCTTCTGCCTACTGAACAGTATCAGAAGATGCAGTGTGCGTTATTTCAAGTATGCCGCCTATTCACCTCCTAGTAACAGAACGAGAGAATACATACAAAGAAAACCAGCGTCATAACAATACTCAAAAGGAAGTTTGGAAATCCGCTAAGGAACAAACCCTAGCTGAGTGTCAAAGACGATTGGACTTTAGTGGAAATGGGCGATGGACGTACCGCCTCATACCATGTATTGTTGGCTGGACCAATAGACGACACAAGGAAGTGAATTACGCAGTTTTTACGCAGTTTTTGAGCGGTCATGGGTGCTTTCGAGTCTAGCTACACCGCTTTAAGATAGAGGATAAGCCAAATTGCCCAGTATGTTTGGAAGCAAACGAAGAGGCGGAATATGTCTTCTGCAACTGTTCGCGATACGAAAAGGAAAGAAAGGGACTCTAGCGGTATCTTCAGGCTAGGGTGACCCCTGAGTCAATGATGACAGCTATGCTAGGGTCGAAAGATGGCTGGTGCGCAGTAAACAACTACGTAAGGACTACTATCAAGAAGGTTAGAAATGACGAAGAGAATAAAAGGAAAGAATGTGGCAAAACAGCTGAGTAAAACTGTTGCTAGACGAAGGCCACTAAGTAATAAATACAAAACGCTTCTCAGACTGATGCAAAGGAACGTAGGTCACAGAGTTGAGCTCTCACACCCCTGCTCGATGAAGAGAAACATAGGAGCTAGGGTTAAGTACCTCTAAGTGCTTCTCAGACCGATGCTGAGAAACGTAAGTAACTGAGTTGAGCCCAGACTTCCTCATCCGATGCAGAGGAACGTAGGTGTCGGAGTTGCGTCGGTCTAGAGGATGGTCGGTCGATGCTGCTCGAAGTAGATGACCGAACGATGCGGCAGGAAGCAGACAGCTGGAAGATGCAAAAGGAAGAAGACGGCAGGACGATGCAGAATGAATAAGACGAGTTTGATCCTGAACTCCTAATCACCTTGGTGGATGGGGTATGTACGGAAATGTCAAACCTCAAAGGGGAAGCCAAAAAAGGCTAGTTAACGGGCCCCACGGAAGTATATTGTTCAACGATAGTACCTGTGGGGATCCGGTGTCGGAGAGCCACTTGTGCAGAGCTTGCTCTGCCTACGCCACATAAAAAAGAAAACGCTCACACACACACACATGCACGCACAAGCACACCTACATTCGTACGGACATTTTCTAATAACACAATTTTTTGACTAAAAATACATCAAAACACACTTTTTGCATGTTTTTATATAAACTCCAAAGGTTACTATTAATAGGCTTCCTTAGGAAGGAAGCCAAAAAATTTTTATTAACATTTTTTTATTGTTATATTGTGTTAATATAATTAATACTGTCATCAAATAATTACAAAGAGTTTGAAAACATTTTTGAATATTTAAATTTTTTTTTTATTTTATTCTATAATTTCAAAACCGGTTTTGTGTGCTAGTAGCTACAACTTCTTTTATAGAATGTTGGCTGTATTGAATATATTCATTTATACTTGACAGTAGTTAATTCCGTGGAACGTTTTTAAAATCGTGCTCTTGATTAGTTCATTTAGATCTGTTATATCGTTGTGGAATATATCAAACCCGCCTAACCATTTACTTTTCTTTTTAGAGATTTCAGTCCTTTTTAGTAACTCTTTTTGAGTATTTAATATTTCTCTTTATCTTTAGCACCTTTCGACCATGTCTTTTTTGTAACATTTTTATCACTATGAAATGAAATCACTCATCCTTCTGATACAATTCTCTCGAATGATTTCTACACCTAGATACGAAAAACCAAGGAGCGCACCACCAAGACCTCGTCATCGGCCACCTTGTACACCTAGAAACCGCCCTCGAGTGATGTATTTACCTAGACATAAATAATTACGGAAAGCACCACCTAGACCTCGTCATTGGCGATCCCGTACACCTAGACACTAAAAACTACATGTGAGCGAGAGAGAGACCTTAATAAAAAATTTATTCCTAAAGAAGTGGCTATACTTGGCCTAAAAAATAAAGCTATTGGACACTAGATCATTAAGGCCCCCCATAATTTCACAGAATTGCCCATTGGAATAAAAAGGTCTAAAGAATACATCTATAATCAGTGTCATGGTGTCCGCTGGCATGAAGGAGACATAGTATGAAACAATTGCAATTTCATTTACAACAAGTAGCACAAGTGGCTATACTATATTTGGAAACTGTCATGTCTCGTGGAGTTGTGAATTTGGAAGAAATGTACGCAACGACTGTTCAAGAATTAAAAAAAGAATTATCCGGACAGATTTATGTGTTTTGCTATCAACCAGCCATATTTATTGAGAAAGTGGTTGCACTCTTTGGAGGATATAACCCAGAATTCAGCGCAAAAATTTAGCGACGCTTTATACTGTAAACTACATTCTCGTGTTAGAACAGCTTCATCTATTGATAGTTGACGTGGAAGTGACGTAGTTGATCATAGCTAAACAATGAATATACGTCAACTGCTAAGGGCCCTCAAACCATTAGCTGCTAAGACAGTTGGTGCGTATGCTGCAGATAGAATCCCTAATGTTATGGAATATCCCACAGCTATTATCGCAAACACAGATGATCACGCCAAGCGAGGAACACATTGGATTGCTATTTACATAGATGCAAATGGTTACGGAACGTACTTTGACAGTTACGGATTACCACTAATCTTACAACAGAATGTTAAAAGACTTAAAAGAAATTGTAAACGATATCAGTGGAATAAGCAAAAATTACAAAGCATCGATTCGTAAGTGTGTGGTCAATACTGTATTATGTTTCTTTATCATATGGTTAACATACCTAACTTACGCACGTTTTGTAACAAGTTTTCACAAGATTCCAGAAAGAACGATGCTTTAGTGGTTGCGTTTTATAAAAAACTTTTAAGAAATACAAAAGTACGTCTGCGTTCAAGAAATATTAAGAGATTCGGAACTGAGCGTTCTCTTGGTTCAGGATTTTGTAATCAAACATGTACTTCGAGAATATCTGTGAATTATTAAAACAATCGTCAAATATCATCTCAATGATAACTCATAAGAATATATATAAATTACAATCTTAAATATCTAAAATATTCTCATTTACAATACCTTACTCGCTCCTACATTGTTGTTATCCGAAATACTGTAATATAAGAACTTTATCACTATTGCTGTTGACATCCAGAGTCATTTATGTTTTAGTTTCACATTGTTTCATCATGCTTTCACTATAAGTAGAAACCAATGAAAGTGCTCGTAGTCTCAACATATTGTTCTTAGAAGTTTGCGAGATGTAACCCTAGCTTTTGACCGTTGAACTTTTGACCGTTGACGAATATGATACTTACTTTCCTGTTGCGTCAGCAGGCTTCTTTGTGTTCTTCTGCGAATACACGTGCAGGAATGCATCCCCACTACTCTTGACTAATTTACTCTAAAATAGTGGGAGGATTCATTCGACAGTGGATAAAAAAGCAAGAACTGTCAGGAGCCACGTCAGTACAGTCTTGTGGAGTTCACAAATCATTTCTCAAGAGCAGAACCTTTGTGACGTTCACAGTGTAAAAGCTTTATTTGCCATGGCTCAATCACGTGACATCGTCCAACCTCGTTTGCAGAATATCCTGCCAAACATGCTGCTGTCTGCGATCTATGCAGTTAATAAGTCGAATTCCAAAAGGATTTCTCTTGGATTGGAGTGTCATCGAGGTAGCTTCTGTCCTGTAGTTAAGCTTTCTACAGCTACAGGGGGTTTCAAATCCATCAAATTCGATGTGGCCAGCTGGAAAGTTTTTAAGAATTACTTCGATCTTATCGATACCTATTTCCAAGATGCATACATATTCCAAAGTGAGTACGGACGACCAACAAAGATATATATGGAAAACCACGATCTGATGTTCACAACTTCATACAACACAAAGTCTATACTGATTGAGGAAAGACCCGTTGGAACACCTCTTTTTTCAAATCTTCTACTAGACGAAGAAGACGAGGATATCAACCTCTAAAGGCAAAGAAACAAAAAACGTTCTATTTCATCCAATCTGCTATTTGCATGCAGAAATTTACTTTCGATGAACTGAGGATTGCCTTACCATGTGTTGTCGAACGTCTCGAAAAACTTGAAGCCTGCGTTACTAGGGTAAATGAAATCATGGTTTATATTAAAGAATTTTTAATTAAATATATCAAAAACGATACAGAAAACTTAATAAAAAATGCAAATCCACTATGATGAAAACCTACGAGGCATTTTAACAATATTATACTCTATACAGCGATAATATTAAAATTAATGTTGGTTATAAGTTTGTAAATGATATTGATGAATCGTTGGTTAATATAATTATTTGTGAAATTGCTGCCTTTAAATTGTTTAATATCTATAGGGAGATATACATCACTATCGTCAATTCATAATAATTTATTATTTTATTCTTCGTTATTACGCTTTGTACATATGCACTTCTTACTTTAAATAAAACTGAAAAAATATTAATTTATAAAATTTAAGAGGTATTGTCATGAATACTCTAATAACACCTTCGCGTTTCCGAAACAAGACTAGAAGAAATTCAATGAATAATCTTTGAATTTATACATTTTATTATCTTAAACGGTTCTTTTAAGGACCACAATAATTTTATAAACGTAGCGCAAAGTAATAATATACACATTCCTTATCCCATACACCATGTAAGATTGATGTTTATATTAGAGATTGGTGAAATCATTGAAATTTCACCTTCTAAACAAATAATTAGTAAACATATCGTTAAGATGTCTTATACACATGTCATAAAAATAATCTTTATCTTGTAAATAAGGTGTCACACACGTGTCGCATCCTTATCTTATAAACAAGTAATAAAGATTGAGTATCATGTTTGTTGATACAAACAAGTAATAAACATACTGTTTAATATTGTGGTAAAGATATCTTATTTGTTTATGTAAACATGATATCTGACTTACATGGTATAAACATTATACCCTTATTTTAATTACCTGTTTATAAACGTGATACTTTATCTTATCTTTATACTTGTTTACATTGATAAGATAAGGATGAGCCAGTGATGACGTCATTTACTGTAATTACTTACTATAATGGTTGGAAGAATTAAATGCCCGCTTTTTACATACATTAACGCTCTCAACTTAGTTTAGCTAGATTTTCTCTATTCCAATTTGATAAAAGTTTATCTAGACCGGAATACGGGTTGTTTTAAGATCGGTGAAGTCACTTAGAGATACATAACTATATGATATTTATCTCTACCTAAAATAACAAAACCGGTATAATGTAAAATACAACACCATGGACAAAGAAGACCCTGTTACCAACCCCAACATTCCTGATCTACAAAAATTAGATATTTCTCATCCTCACAAGCTCCCTTCATAGTGCATTTACAATCTCAAAATTTCACAAAACTTAATAAAAGCAATGTTGATCCATTAAAACTCGGAGACATCCTTTGAAAACTCCACGCGTCAAAAACTGTGAGTTGCATCTCAAAAAGCCTCTCTATCCCCCTGCTTGACTTAACCACCACATGTAAAACTGCGACTTATACAAATTTAGATTTACTCCTGGAAAAATGAACAAAAACTATCAAATAAAAATATTGCAATAGAACTATCGTAGTCTGAGAAGGAAAATATACGAATTGGAAGTTATTTTAAACAATTTTAACGTAGTATGTCTCCAAGAAACGTAGTTAAACGAATCAGAAATAATTCAAATAAAAAATTTTAACTGCGTTAGAAACAATAGATTAACCGAAAATGTAGGAGGTGGCCTAACCGCTATTAGAAATTACTTAAGTCATAAATCTATTCCGATAACTAAAAAATTCTTAGGATTAGAAATCTTAGTAACAAAAATTAAAAATTTTAAAGAATCCTTAGACGTATTTAACAATTACAAAGATCACTGTTTTAGAACAGAAATAAATAGAATTTAAAAACTCTTGGAATTTATTTCAAATTTTGAAAAGTCAATAGCATACGGTGATTTCAATGCTCACCACTCTTTGTAGAGCAAAGGGAAAGGCAGGAAATAAGGAAATAAATTTAATTGGTATCAACCACCCCTCTAAGTCTGCGCTTATTCCAAACCTACACAATACACCAGGATTTCAAAACCTTTTACTCATTTCATGAATCTAGTCCATAAAACTCGATGGTCTGTATTGGAGGATGGTAAAGGTAGTGACCATCTCCCAATCAACATAACAATATCAAGCCAAGATCCTCAAAATTCTACAAATAGAAGAAGTTAACTCATGACAAACATCCGGGGGCCGAAACCTACAAAATATGTTGACGGGTCACGTGTCAGACTATATCCCATGATAATTTCAAGTGATTTGACCACTTATTTTTCCAGTAATAAATCAAAAACATAAAAAAATTAGTTTTTTTGTGCCTCGATTACGGACGTAAAAAAAGCCTATTGCACTTGAGATTTTGGGAAAAAGTAGATATTTTATGTGTTTTGGCTAAGTTCATTGCACAGCTTCCAAACCCCTTTGAGTTGTTCGTAAGATATCAATGTTTTAATTTTTATTTGAAAATTTTTTGATTTCTTATATCTTAAAAACAATGTAGTCTAATGCTTCAAAATATTATTTGGTAATTCACCGTAAAAAAAGCTTTCGGCTGCTAAAACTTTAAACGATTTCGTCGAGCGGTTTTTAAGTAAAGAGCTAGAATCTATAAATCATTTTCTCGATAATTGTGCGAGCGACCTATCTAATGAATAGCCTGTTGTTTTATGATGGTTAGGTTGGTTAAGAACACATGTAAACATACATCAATTTCTGTGAAAAAAAATTAACGGCAGTGTTCGGATTCTATAATAAAAAAACAGAGGGTCTGCAAACATTTGGACAATAACCCATCCAAAACTTATACATAAAATTATGTATCAAAAACCGCCTCATACATCAGTAGGCAGATATACTGTATATTAAAACAATATCTTATTTATTGGACCTATATATTTACTAGGGAAACTACGTACCAATGAATTGACAGTGGTTTTTTATTCCAAATAGAAATGGCTTTCTCACATCCAATATATTAAAGCCAGAGCGACAAATACACTTAATATACTTAAGTATTTTTAAACAAAACATTTGAAGTAAAACCTCGTATCATACTAAACGCCTGGAAAGCTGCTTGGCGAGACAAATTACGTGATTTATCACACAATCAATCATGTGATAGATCACTTGAATTCTCACGTGGTAAATCACATGACTATTTGGCGTAATTTCTCACGTGACAAATCACGTTAAAAATTACGTCAGAAATCACTCATAAAATTGAAGTATTTCTTTTAATTAAAATAAATTAAATTATTTTTTTTTCAACAAAACAATCGTGAAAAATAGATCTGTTGCTAATCCAAATGAATTGACCGCAAAGACGATAAAAAAAAACTTTGCCCTAACCGAGGATTGAACCCTGATCCTCAACTTCACAATTCATTCTCTTACTGCCTGAGCTATTTGTATTGTAAACCTTGAAAGCAGCTTTTACCTAAAAATATGTTACATTCATAACTTTGTACAGTTTACACGTATATTTTAAGATAAAAATTGAAAAGATCTAAAATATTTTCTTAGTTAAGATTGATATTTATAACCTAAATTTGATATTAAGATTATATTATTTAGTATAGAAGAATAATTCTAATTTGTATGGATTAAAACACAAAATTAACTTATGTTTAATTAATAAATGAATTTTTTTTATCATGATAATAAAAGTATTTTCTTTATTTTATCAAATATAATAATAATAATAATAATCTTTATTGTTTCACTTTTCGTGTTTACAATCTTAGTGCTTTCTCTTTCTTTATTTACATTTTACTATACTCCTACTCTATCCTATCCTAATGTGTCATTTGTGTCTCTGTAGGTTATGTTCCTGTTTGAATGTGTGTGAGTGTGTGTGTGATCTCTCCTGCTGCTTCTGCTTTCATGTCTGCGTGTGTGAATGTGTGTGTAAGTGTGTATGCGTGTGTGCAAGTCTGTCAGAGTATGTGTGTGTGTGAGTGTTTGTGAGTGTTTTTCCTCTACCCTGCTTTTGTGTGTCTATTGATTACATTAATCAATCTTTCTTCTCTCTTCTTTTTTCTCTCCACCCTTGTCTGCTACTCTTCGTCCTCCTCCTCTGATTCTCCTGACCTCCAGATCTTGTATCGTCCCTCGTCTCTTCTTTCTATCCTTTTTCCTTTCTTAACTATTCTATCCTTCTTATCGTCCCACTTGTACATTTCTCCTTCAATTTCGGCTACCCACTCTTTTTTATGTCTTCTTCCTCCTCTTCATCCTCATCTCTTCTCCCTTTCTCACTCATAATTAATGCTCTGGCCCTTCTCTCATCAACTGATAGCCACTGTTCCAGCCGCATTTGGCGTTCTTCTTTGATTTCTGCTCTCCTCTCCCACATCGCTTCCATGTCTTCTTTGCACTTAAAAATGAGTTTCTTTGTGTCTTTCGTTCTCGTATATTCCATTTCCCACTCTACTTCTTCCATAATATCATCTAACCAGTCTTTTATAGAATCTTCTTCCGTTCAATTAAAGAGGTGAATTATTAAACCTCGTTCCCATACTTTACACTTATTGTCGCCTCTCCTATGACTGTAGCTGGCCGCGTCAGCCCTTCTCTCTCTCTCTCTCTCTCTCAGAATTATCTCTTCTCCTTTCTCATACCCTCTTCTCACTCTTCTCATCTTCTGCCTTTTATTTATCGCTTCCACTCTACTTTTCTTACCTTCACGGACGTCCCTCATCTCATCTATCTCCTTCTATATCTTTCTCATCTTTCCCTTTAAAATCTCCACATCCTCTCTCACATTCTGTATTTTCTTCTCCAGGGCTTCTCTTTTTTCTCTCTCAAACCTCGCCTTAATTTTACAACCTTCCATCTCCTCTCTGAATTCCTTCATCTATATCTATATCTTTCTTCTTGTCTCCATACATCTTCTCCTTTTCAGTTTTTTTCTTCTCCCTTTTCTGCTTGTCTTATCTTTGCTAACCTCTTTTCTATCTGTAGCTCACCACGTGTTTTCTTTTCTGTGTTGCTCCGTTTCTCATTCCCCGTCCACGTTCCTATCTCCGCCTGTGACGTATTCTAGTCCGAGTCTGGTGCCGTTTGAATTTTCCACTGTTCCTTCCGTTCCGCTCGTATCCCCCTGCTCGCTAAATGTACCTTCGTTCTATTTGGTTACTACGTCTGGTTCTTTCAGTTTTTTCCTATTTCTTTTATCAAATATATGTATTATTTGATAAAATATTAATAAGATTTATATACGATCTTTAAGTCATCATTATTAAGTCAAGTAAAAATGGCTTAGGGAGTAAGATAATGGATTGTAAAGTTAAGCATTTTTTTAATTAATTAGTTTTAGCGTCAACAATAGTATATTGTGTACCAAGGGCGTAAAGTGGGCTTTTTTAGGCCGAGTGTGAAGTTTGCAGTACGGGTAAAGGCAAGTTTTCCCGAGCCGGAGGCGAGTGTTGACGAGCCGCAGACGAGTACTGCAACCTCGCGAGGCCAAAAAACCCACTTAGCCCTTGGTGCACACCATATTTTTTGAAACGCATGAACTGATTTCCGCGCTCACGCATACATACATGTGTACATTATCATATACAAACAATCAAACACACACACACTAGTGCAGAGTTTTGCTGTTTTCCCCCATCTGGCGCCTCCCCAGGATGCGGATAGGGGAACGCTCGCCACTAGTGGAGGGCATCGTGGAAATAAAATACACGAGGTGGACAAAAAAAACGGCTAGGGGAAAGAACCCCGAAAATAAATCAAATATGCAAAGTGTAGTGAAGGAGAATAACAGTACGGTGCAGGGGAGGGATACCCCAGTACCGGCGTCTACAGGGAGTGAACAAGCGAGCTCCCAGGCGTCGTCATCAATTGACCGCAGTGCTGCAGGGGTTGGTCACTCGGCCCCTGTAGCAACTAATGCTACAAGTGGCGGATTACTAGGAGAGAATCGCGAGAAGGAGGCTGCTAAGGCCTTTGCCATCCACTGCGAACGAGTCAGGTCTCTTCTGGACTTTGTTCTCCCGAGGAACAATGTTCATAAAGAGATCAAGGCGATGGCTAGGGCTGCGAGCAAGACGCTTGGCGAGTACTCTAAGCTGCTCCGCCTCGGCCCAGCCGTGACAACACCATTGGTCAGGCACAAAGATGGAGGTTGCCAAATCTCCCCTATCTTCCGCCCAAACGTTCCCCAGAACACCGGGGAGCATGAGCCGCCACCACCGCCACTACCACCGGCGGCAAAAAAGTGGAAGGCGGACACCGACAAGCAAGGCCAGTCAAAAGTCCCTGACTGGGTCACGGTAGTAAAGAAAGGCAAGAAGAAAAAGAAGACAAAAGGCAGCCAGCCGGAGCAGCAACAACAACAGCAGAGAGGTGCCAGCAAACCGGCCAAAGGTACGGCAGAACCTAAGGCCGGAGTCTCGTCCACCCTGAGTGGGTCAGCAGAGGTCCAGCTGCTGACTCATAGAGTCCATCACTATCAAGGACATGGACGAGTCGACGACAGCACTGGAGGTAGCCGCGGCGATTTCGGCAAAGACCGGGCCAAATGTGGTGCCCCCAGACAGCATTAAAATCAGGGGGTCCTATAGCGGCACTTTAGCGGTGACCATCCAACTCCCGGCAGCAGCTGCTAAAAAGCTGCTGCAAAACGGGAAAATAAGGATCGGATGGGCCAACCGCAGAGTTCAACTGCGAGAAGGATCCTCGCGGTATTACAGGTGTCACGAAACTGGACACATCGCGAGGGACTGCAAGAGCGCAGTCGACCGGTCGGCGCAATGCTACCGGTGCGGCCTAGAGGGCCATAAAGTAGTGGACTGTGGGGCCATAGTGAAGGTCCCGCAGAAGACGGGAGTACTTATCAGAAATGGCTAAGGTACTCCAGATTAACCTGAACCACTGCGTGATGGCCCAGGACCTCCTGCCCCAGTTGGTCAGAGAGGAGAAGGCAGACATCGTCATCATCAGCGAGGAGTATAGGGATCTCGAGGACCCAAGCTGGGTGAGGGACAGTACCGGCAAAGCGGCCATCTGGGTATGTGGAAGCCTCCACATATCCCGCAAGTTGGCCGCCCCCCTCCCCAACTTTACCTGGGTGGAGGTAGCGGGGATACGCATTTACAGCTGCTATCTTCCGCCCAGCGACACCATCGAGGATTTCACGACGTCCCTGGACGCCATCGTCACCAGCGCCCAATCCTCCCGGTTGACTGTTGTAATCGGGGGGATACTTCAACGCCTGGGCGACGGAATGGGGTAGCGCGAAGACCACCGTTCGCGGACGCGCACTCCTCGAAGCCTTCTCCACACTGGAGCTGGAGATCGCTAACAGAGGGACGACTCCTACCTATGCAAAGGGTAACAAGTCGTCCATAGTTGACCTGACCTTCATCGATCTAATCATGGTGGGGGAAGGGCACGACTGGAAAGTTAGCGATCGATACATGGGTAGCCACCATCAATCTATCATGTATCGTCTTCTGCGGACCAACAGAAGATCCGGGGCAAAGCTGCGAGCTGTGAAGAAGAGGTGGTCACCAGCTTCTTTTGACCGAGAGGTGTTCCTCTGCTTCCTGGAGGGAGCAGTGGTGGAAGGGACACCCATCGAGAGAGCCCGAGACCTCGCGACGGCCATAACAGAGGCCTATGATGCATCCATGGCCACAAAATCAAACACCCGTAGCCGACCGCCAGTCTATTGGTGGTCAGAGGAAATCGCAGAGTTGCGACGCGAGTGTTTACGGGCCAGAAGACTGCACCAGAGAGAGAGAAAGAGAGAGAGAGAGAGAGAGAGAGAGAGAGAGAGAGAGAGAGAGAGAGAGAGAGAGAGAGAGAG